>JAAAKG020211278.1:0-22558 GCA_010014905.2 Druon quercuslanigerum | reverse complement strand
AAACAAAAACTATGGTGTTCGAAAGAAAGAGTGAGAAAACAATATGCAACATTGTATTAAATGATGAGAGAATTGAAAAAGTTGATAAATTCGTATACCTTGGTAGCTTTTTTACTAGGGACGGAAAGATAGGTGATGAGTTAGATAGGCGTATAAACAAAGGTAAGAAGGTTTTTGGTAGAACAGGGCCCCTTATCAGAAGTAAAATTATATCAAATAAGGCTAAAATGGCAATACATAATTCTATATTTGTACCGACTGTACTATACGGCAGCGAGGCATGGACCTATCAAGAAAAAGGTAAGTGTACAATTAACGCGATTGACATGAAATTCCTGCGCATAATATGAGGAAAAACTCTGAGGGACAAAATGAGCAACGAGATAATCCTTAAAGAATGTGATGCGGAAGAGACGGCTGAACGAAAAACGAAACAAGTGTATCAAGGTAAAATAAATGGCAGCGTGCCCAGAGGCAGACCGCGGGAAGAATGGTTCGAATGTGTGAATGAGACCCTAGTTAGAAGGGAAATAAGAAGCCATAGAAACACGAGACCCTGCATGAAAAAATGCATGGACGTTAAAGAAGCTAGAGAAGTATGCAAGGACAGAAAAATATGACGGAAAACAGATAATATGAAGAGGTTCCCCAAAAGGGAAACGGCTTATTCATAGAATTTATGGTATTCACGAAGTTCACGAAATTCAATAAATTCATGGATCTTATGGAATTCATCGAATTTGCGGAATTCACGGAATGCGCTTAATTGATGAAATTCATGGAATTCATGAAAATGCGTTTAATTCAAGGAATTTGTGGAATTAACTGTAATCACGGATTTTACTGAATGCAAGAAATTTACGAATTCATGTAACGCCCAAAATTCATAAAATTCATGCAATTCGCAGAATTCACGGAACTCGCAGAAATCATGGAAGTCAAGGAAGTCCCAAAATTTAGGGAATTAGCAGAATTCATAGAATTCAAGTAATACGCGGAATTTCGGCAACTCAAAGACTTGACGGAATTGATAGATTTTGCGAAATTTAGGAAATATGCAGAATTCATAGAATTCAAGGAATTAGGGGAATTAATCGAATTCAGGGAATTTGCAAAATTGAGGAAATTCACGCAAATTAAGGAATTTACGGGATTCATGAGATTCATGGAATCGAAGGAACTCAAGGAATTCACGGAATTTTTGGAGTTCCATACATTCCGTAAATTCTTTGATTTCGTTGAATTTCATTAACTCATTGAATAGAATTCCTTAAATTTCGCGAATGCCATGAATTGCACGATTTTCTTTAATTTCAGGAATTAGTTAAATTCCGTGAATTGATTGAATTCCGTGAACTCCATGAATTCCAGATATTCCGTGAAATCAGTGACTTCCGTGATTTCCATAAATTCTGTGTACGACATGAATTCCGTCATTTCCGTGAATTCTTTGGATTCCGTAAATTCCGTTAGTATCGTTGTTTTTTAATTCTGCTAATGCCGCAAATTCCGTGCATTACTTGGTTTTCTAGATGTCCATGAATATCGCAAATTTCGTGAATTCCATTAATTTTGTGAATTTTTTTAATTCCCTGATTTTGTTGAATTCCGTGAATTCCGTAAATTCCATGAATTATTTGAATTGTAGAAATAGGCGCGTTATATACTATACATTTTCAATAAATTTGGTTTCGTCAGAACGTTTATATATATTTTTTCCAGGAATAATCACTGCAATTTGGCATAAAGAACCTTTGCATAGTTAAACATTATGTAAAATTCAAAAAACTAGAACAGATGCTGAAACGCTTTTAGAGAAATAAACAATTATTTCCAGAGTTGAATGTATATCCAACCATTTTTTGTTAAATGTCAATTCTTTTAGGTTGAAAAGTCTATTTTCTATTCTTCGTGAAGAATTAATATTTTTGGTAAAAACTTTTTCATTTGTGTGAAAATTTAACAATTTTGTTAAAGATTAATTTAATCTGTCAATAAAATCAACAATTTGTTTAAGATTTTTTTTCTCTCTGCACTAAAAAATATTTCTTCGTTGAAAATAGGACACTTTTATTGAAAATTCAAAATTTTGGTTGAAAATGTATATTTTTTTCAGTTGATAATTCGACTATTCGGTTGAAAATTCAAGTACTTGGTTATAAGTTAAACTTCTGCGTTAAAAATTAATTTTTCTGGGTTGATAATTAAAATGTTTTTTTAAAAATAATTTTTTAATTTGATGATTCAACCATTTTATTTTTTATAGACAATTTATCTTTTTTAGTTGGAATTTCAAGTGTTTGGTTTAAAATTGATATTTTCTTGTTAATAATTCAACTTTTTGGTAGAAATGTAACTTTATTTATCTAATAATTTAACTGTTTTTTAGACAGTTCTTTTATTTCTTATGAACTCAGGTGATGTGTATTTAAAATCAGAAAACTTTTGGTTTAAATATCAACTAAAATATTTTTTGTTGAGATTTCGTATTTTTTGTTAGAAAACTCAATTGCCTGGTTAAAGGTTGAACTCGCTTGTTGAAAATCCATTTTTTGGTAGTTGCAGATTGACATATTTTATTACAAATTTATTTGTTTCCTAAAAATCAAGTTTTTACTGAAAAATCTCGCTTTACCTTTTTTCCATGAAAATTGATATGCTTTAATTAAAAATGCATATATTTTGTGGAAACTTAATAGAATTGTGTAACATTTTCTGTTGCTTCTAGAAAGTTGTAAATCTGCCATAAGTGGACTCGCAGGTATATAAATCTAAAGAAACAAATTTATTTGCAAAGCCATAGAGATTTGTAACTTTGAATTTAAAAATTTTGTAAAACATGCCTTATTTTATAAATATTATGTAGGTCGTGAGTAACCTATTGCTTTTACTAAAAATCAAAACAAGTTTTGATTTGATTTTGATAATCAATATGACATCCTGTGGTTGATTGGGCCTTTTAAACCAAAATTGGTTCAAGCAAGCCATGTGTGAATTAGGCATTTTCTTCTAAAACTGATTACTAAAGCAATTAGTAAGCGACTTGGCACCATTCCATTAGTAACTTGTTACTAATTCAGGCTGTGAGAGATGAGAAAACCGTTTCATCTCGCATTTACGCTCATCAATCCTTCATCATGTACCTGTTTGCAATCGGTTTTCCTATAAATTTGCGTAATAATACTTTACCGGGTCCCGTAGACGATGCGATCGGAAGACTGGGAAGGAGGCCTCGGGGGAAACGGAAGGCTATTTTGCAGCAAACGACAGTCTCTGGAAGGGGGTTATCGGGGATGGGAAGCGGTTGGCTGACTGGATGGTCGTGCAGTGGCTGCCTCCGATGCAGTTTCGCGCATCCGCGCTGCCACATATCATGCAACTTCGCTCGCTATTTACCAGTCCGGAATTCTCGGCGAGGGTTTGGTGTTGGCGGCGGTACCGCGATAGAGGAGCAACCTCGTGAACAGGGGTGAGAAAGAAGGACAGCGTTAGAGAGGCTGGGGGGGGGGAGTGACTCGAGGGTGGAAGATTCTCGAGGAGGGCTGTTTTCACGACCCAGTTGCCGCGATTTATGCAGACACTTTGCGAATTTCCGTAACGGTAACGCACGGCAGTAGGTATAAGGTATAACCTATGTATGTGCGGGGTACCGAGGGGTCCAAGGGTGCAGAATAAAACGGGCGTTGGGTACGCGCCACGCCGGCTCTAGACTGGCGGTGCTAGAGACAGCAACTTTGCACCGCGTCGCTGCTCGCTCGAGCTGCCACGCGGAATTTGTGCTTTATAGCGAAAGTTTCAACCATCGCTCACAAGCTGCGAATTCTTCAGCCCCTAATCTCGTTCGGTTGTTGGTACGATTTCGGATTGCTTTAGATGAGTCGAGACCTCTGCATCTGACTATTAACCGTTCACTTTAAGAAGGCCCCTTCATAACAGCCCTTCATTTTAGAAAAATACTCGAAAAAGGGAAATGGCGAAAAATATAGCCTCTGTGTTATGCATAAATTACGTAGGCTTTTGGGTAGGAGGAGAAATGGTTTTAAGGGTAATCTAGTGCTTACTGTTTTATTTGGTGCATTAAATGTAAAAAAATGATATTATCTTATTGATAATATTGTAGTAGTATAACTTGCAATTTATCGAATAATATTATAACCACCTAATATTATTAGTATTCATATTAATTGCAATGATCATAAATTTTTTAAATAATAAACTTGGAACTTTAATGAGATTAGTAGGGTTGTTTCCAAAGTCAGATATCATTTTGCCAAAAAATGGATCTTATAGTATATAAAATTCTAATGTTGAAAACGCCCATGAAATATTTTTTGCATATTGTTTTCTATTTTTAATTTAATGTTGAAATATGAATTTTTTATCACAAAGCCCCTTTAACGACAAAGGGGTCGGATTTTCCACCAATCACAGCTTATGTGTCAGTGATTCTTAAAAATCTACTGAAAATAGAAATATTTATGTTATGTACAAAGAATTAATTGAAAAAGTACTTAAATTTTGTCATGTTTACTGAACAATTGGTAAATATGTACGATTTTAAAATGTATTAATAATTGTACTTACTGTTTTTCTTCAACGTACTACTGAATGGTAATCTAAATTTTACAAAATTATAACTTTTTTGTCATATAAACCTTAACAAATAAAGCTATCAAATCAAAATAGTGCGAGTCGACAGCAGACTGTTGCCTAATCTTTATATTCTGAGTTTCTTTAGTTTTCATGATTTTCATCAAAGCCACATCGTCACATTGATAGATGATTAGGTATTTTTACTTCAACCATGAGCTAACTTCACTTCATTGATTTCTGAGGCGAAAACAAAAGACCAAATGCATGGGATTTAGTCAATTTTTGTCCTATTTTGCTAATGTCTTCGTAAAAACTAATTTTTTTCTATATAAGTGTATTTAAAAAATAGATTTTATTTTGTAATTACTATTTAGTGATTTAATAAAATGAAAATAAGTATTATTACTTGCAAAGATATTACAGAAATTTTCAGCGAAGTGGAATTAGCTGATCATTGCAGTGAAAATACCTAATTATGAGAACCTTTGATTGACGTGACACCCACGTGACAACAATTTGAATAAGTGTTGTGCCGTCTTCAATTTTTAATAATTTTTTCCGGTTGAACGACTCAAGAGATAAAAAAATTATAACGCACGTTCGGTTCGGATTAAAATTATTTATTAAAAAATTCTTTGATCTAAAATTGGAAATCAACCCTGTTTTAGAAACTAAAGTATAATAACTATTAGTAATAAATATAAGTATTTAGTTTTACAAACGTGCAATTTTTTATAATTTCTTCAGGTCCTGAAATGTTAAGTAGTTCGATACACTTTGTGTAGTCTGAATTTAAGAGTGTGTTGTCCGAAATAAAAAATGGTGCAATAAAAAATTGACTTATTTTCTAAGAAAAATTTCCAGTTTTCTGAATCATATTTTTAAAGTAGTAAAAATTAACTCCATTGTTAATTTAAACTATTATTTTTTGGTCTATAAATGATCAAAATTCCTATTTATTTATCACAGACGTCACACTATTTCCCCTTCTTTTCGTTTTTCCACTTATCAACGAACTAAATTAATAGAACCTAGTAAGAAAACGGAATGTCTACATGTGCCGAAAAATCCAGCTATATGAAGCAAAAGCCGATTTAATTAAATCAAATTATTAAGTTAATAAATTTTAAATTAGTTTTATTTACGAAACATAAAATAAAATTTAATTCATCTAATTTAACTTAAAATTTTAAAAAATTCTCCAAATTTAAATATTTTTGGTTGAAAATTGTGCTATTAAATTTCTGATTAAAAATTAATTTTTCCTGGTTCAAATTTTTATTATTTGGCTTGAAGATCCAACTATTTTGTTGCAAATTAATTGTTTTAGCTAAAAATTTAATTATTTTATTTTTGGTGAAAAATTCCTATTTTTCAGGAGAAAATTCGACTATTTGGTTTAAATGTCATGTATTTTGTTAAAAATACGTTTTTTGTAATAAAAAATCTGGTTTATTTGAGTATTTAAGCATTTTGTTAAAAATTTATCTTTAATAGTAAATTAAACTCTTCTGTTTTTAGAATAACCATATTTTTGGATTATATATCAACTACATATTACATTTTTCGCTGAAAATTAACTTTTTTGTTGGAAATTAATATTTTTGGGCTAAAAATTCAACCTTTCATAGAAACTTGATCTTCTTGGATTAAAAATGCAACAGTTTGGCCAAAAATTCAAGTTTTTTATGGAAAATTAGTTTTTTTTTAAATAATTTTTTAGATGAAAATTTAACTATTGCATTTTTGGGTAAAAATTGATCGTTTTTAGTATAAGAATTTCACTATTAAGTTGAAAATTTATCTTATTGTTTAAAAATTTGTCTAATTGGTTCAAAATTCGTATTTTTTATGAAAAATTTCATTACTGGTTTAAAATTTAACTGTTTCGTAGAAAACTCTTTTTTTTCCTTGAAAATTTAACATTTTGGATGAATTTGTTTTTTCTTTATTGACTGAAAAATCTGTTTTGATTAATAATTGAACTCTTCTTGAAAACTTGCCTTTTTCAATTGCAAACTCATCTCTTTTTGAATAATTTTCATACTTACTGGTTAAAAATAAACTGTGTGGGGTAAGAGCTCCAATTTTCCCCCCCCCCCCCCCCCAAGTTTTTGGCACACTTCTCTGATTTCGAAGATAATAGATTTTTTTTAGCATGTTGTGTCTCAATTAATTTAATTCTACTATAATTTTTACATACAATGAATATTTTAATTATTCATTGCAATGAAATATGTATGTCTTAAATAAAATAAAGTCACTTCGAGTTTTGGCATGCCAATAATAGGGCTAAGGTGCCAAGAATTGGTGCTCTTACCCTAGTTGAAGGTGAATTGCTTTTTGTCCATGATTGAAATATTTTATTGAAACTTTGTCTTTTTTATTTAATTCAACTATTTTTTATTTTAAATGAAAATCTTTCTTTGGTTCAAAATTTCAGAAAAAAACTTTCTTTAATTTAGGCACGATTCCTTGCTCCATCATAAAGCCTCGTTTCAGTACGAAAATTGTTTACAATAAAAGCCTTCACGAAAATTCAGGAACATTTAATCATAGTAAATGATTGTCTAATTGTATTTTTTGAAAATTTTCAAGCAATTTACGCCAAAGTATAGGAGTGACGTGAAAAAAACACGGTTTTCATCGTTTCGCGAAGGATTTTTTTGAAAAGAATTTTCGTAAACAAACAAATATGGACTTGTTTTATGCATAATAAAGTAAGCTTTATCATGGTATCATCTGTGATTTTTTTTTCTTTTACACGTTATGTTCAAAATTTTAGAGCCAGTTTAGAGGGGCCTTAATAAAGTGAATGGATAATAATTTGCGGCTAATCCTAGAATCATCTACTATATCATTGAGTCCTTGGTATTTAGATATAAAGCTTCAAACTTTGAATTGTGCTTCTGATGTTAGTTGGAAATTAGTTGAGTTATATTGATAGTCACTTAAGATGATAATTAAAGTTTCTATGCAGAGTTTGTATTATGGATAATAAATTAGGTTTAAGCGAACAAAATATGATATGTAACACTCAAGATAATTCCTTGTTATTTTTTAGACACAAATTATCTATCTCAAGAAATCAAAGATAGAGAAACTTTCAAATAGTATAATATAGATCAAACATCTTTAATAATTTCTAAAATAATAATGGTAAAATATTAAAAATAATGTTCAATAATTTAGGTTCAATTTATGTTCAATGTACTTTAAAACTTGCATAAAAACGAGCTTCTATAGAAGCTTGTGTTTATATAGTCTTTAAAGTATATTGAACATTTAACAAAATAAAGGAGTTTTAATTTAAATATTCCTAAAGTTATACAACTTTTAAAGCGAGATTTTAATGGGATAGTATTTTTTTGGTATAGAGAATGGGATAGAAAGATGCATAACTCATTGTAACTCAATGTTAAAGTTGTATACTTTTACTAAAGAAAACGCGTTACAAAGAGACCCCTACCGTCTCCCAGATTTTATTTGGTAAGAAAATCGCACCAATAGGGTGGGCTGAAAAAGGAAAATTTTTGTAGTTTTAAAAATCCACGGGACATAACATTTTATTTATGCTGAAAGTAATTTATTCTGAAAATTTGAGTCTAATAATAACATAATCTTGAAGTTTTAAATTAAAAAAACCGCAAAATCGGCCTTATACATGATACATTTATAAACGTTGACGATGATATTTACCGGCTAGAATTTTATCGTCTATATTATATATAAAAATGTTATAGTCTATATTAAAAACTAACCAAAAATTTGTAAAAATTACGATTTTCCTCGTTTAAATCACCCTTACAATCTATTAAAATAGTATTAAAAGTCCGATTTTTAAAGAGGGACTTATTTGGTTTATTTTTAGCAAGTTTTAATAAAAGACTATTCTTCTTTAAATGTTCTTAATTGTAGGGATCTCCTGAAACAAAGTGCATTATGCGCGTAATAAATTAAACTTCATGTCCACGTGATTTTGCGAGTAGATCGGACATTGTCCGAGATTTATTTGTTTTCCAACAGTCCATTCTTATAGGGGCAATATTCCCACTCCTAAAAATATGATTCGCAAAGTTTAGAATGGATGATAGATAGGACGATCCTCGATCGCCGGGAATCAGATTCTGATTCCGGCTTTCTGAGTTCATTCTAACACGAGAAAGATGGTGGAATATGATACTTCGTGTGAAAAACTTGAATCGAGTTGGGAATAAGTTCGCGGCAGTGAGGGCAGTTGAGTTTAATATCGAAAAGGGAAAAGCCCAGGAGCGTATTCCAACTACTATAAACAGAATGCGAAATGGACTGTGGGATCATCCGTATCTGAATGACCACAGTTATAGGTTGGCGCGAATAATGATACGAGCTCGAGATCGTAACATTATTCCTAAGTCAAGAGCCGGATTGTGCACACTTCGTAAATATGATACACGTCCATAAGCCGGCAGTCTGGAAATGCCCACGTACCATCGTACCTCATGTCGAGGTATCGCACGTGCTCTATGCAGGTCCACGCTCCGTCCTACTATCATCTATTCCTTGTTCTCTGTCCTTGTCATCTTGTAATGCTTTCTTCGTACATCTCAGAACAATGCAGCACTAAAGCCGCGAGTGTAAATCTAAGCGAAAGCATTTAGGGTCAAACCTCATAAAAAGAGATTGCTTTTCTCCTATTCTATTCCGTCCCATTCTCAAAGGGCTACGAAGGAGATTGTCTTCCGAAACTGTAGATAATCAATCTAGTTTTTATAGGAGAGTGCAAATTACTTGTTACACTCTGAATTTTAATTAGAAAAAAGTTAATAATGAAAAGGTGTCCCTTTACTAATTTTGGTCAATTTAGAAAAGTGATTTCTACTTTATCTGCAGCCGTAGGCTTAATAGGTCACGGATTCATGTACTTGTGTAAAAATTCGACTACTATCGGCGAGAAAATTCGAGTCCCCGGATTTGACGTTGCAAAAGTAAGTGAAGAAAAAGTGGTAGCTTAATGGAAGAGGGATCATTTTAAAGGTGAAAATTTTGTACGTTAAGAAGCCGAAAAAAAGAAATATTAAAAAAAAATGTTATAGCTTACAGATCTGAAAACTTGATGAAAAGTAAGGAAATTTGATAGCTTTTAAAGACAGTGAACTTTGAAGCATATTTGTTTATTGAATTTGCAAAATATAAATAAATGTTCCTCTCTTGTGAATAAATATGCGACTGAACTATCTTTAGTTCTAATGAAGGTAATTTCAGTGTTTTATATGGGAAATCAAGTGCCGGGAACTAGAGTGGTGCCATTTTTTCAGATGATCGTCCTCAGTTTTCGTCAGTCCGACCTACCCAACTTGTGCCTCCGAGTCTCACTCTGGCCTTCGAACCCTTTCCCTTTGGCGAGAAAACCCGAGGACGATCCCCTGAAAAAACGGCACCATGCTGGGCTCTGGCACTTGCTTTCCTATATAAAAAACTGACTTCAAATATCGCAATTTGCACGAAGCCAACAAGAAGCACATACTTCCATCAAATTGTAAATTATTACAGATAGTTCAACTAACTACTTCCAATTTAATTCACTTCATAATCTTCATTAGAACTGAAAATAGTTCAGTCGCATATTTATTTACAAAAACGAACAATTATTTATATTTTGCAAATTTTTCGACGGTAATCTGTTCAGAAATGTTTCAAGTACCACCATGAATTTTTTCAGATTTTTCCTATTATTTTTTTATTATAAAACAATGCTTCAAAGTTTACTGTTTTTAAAAGCTATCAAATTTTCGTACTTTTCATCAGATTTTCAGATCTGTAAGCTACAAAAATTTTTTTGTTTGGAATATTACTTTTCGGATCATTAACGCACAACGTATTCACCTTCAAAATGATCCCTCTTTCATTAATCAACTATTTTTTCTTTACTTACTTTTTCAACGTCAAAGCCAGAGGAATAGAAATCTTCTCGCCGATATTAGTTGGTTAAAAGTTAAAATCACTTATAAAAAATTAGTTTTTTGATTGAAGATTCATAATTTGAAGGGCATGTGACACACTCAAACACCTACATTGCCGACCTCACTTTTTCAGTTTATTGAATTTCCTTAGTTTGTCTTACTAAGTAGCTAAGTAACTGACATTGGTGTTTCTTGGAACTAGGAAGAGTAGTTACATTCATTAGGACTATCTGTAAAAATAACTGTAATTTAGTTCCGGGAACATAGTAGAATTATAAATAATAGTTCAGTTTACTAGAGTAGTCCAAGAAAACAACTTTAGCCTGAGCAAGGATGGTTCCATATGGTTTAATTTACTGAAAAAACAGTTATATTTATTACTTTTAATACTTAATTTAAATATAAGAGGTTCAGTTATTTTAAATATATTTGGCTTGCGGGAGCCTCCAGCAACTAGGAAAAAGTAGTCTCAGTTAACAGGAGTTTTTCTCAGTGCAGTCTTCGATTCATTATAACATTTGTGTGTTACGTAACATTTCATAATTTTTTATCTCGAAAAGAATGAACCTGACGAACACATTTTATAGAACAAAAAATGCTTAGAATCATTCAAGGATCACGTACGATTTTTTTCAGAAGTTTCTGAGCCATTTTTTGAATTGTCAAAAATGATCAAAATTAAAAAATTAAAAATTGGCCCAAAACCTTCTGAAAAAATTCATACGTATTCTTTGAGCAATTCTAAGAAATTTGTTTACTATAACATTTTTTCATTTAGTTTATACTTTTCGAGGAAAAAATCATGAAGTTTAACATCACACTGTTTCACAAAAATCGCCATTTTGGAAAAAGATAGCAGGGCAAAAATGTTAAAAACCAGGATTTTAAAAACGTCAGACATTCGGACCGCGATTTCTGGCGGTAATATGATTATCCAAATGCAAAAAGAAGAACAAAAATTGACTAAAAAATGAAAAAAATTATGACTTTTTCTTAAACTCGAAAATAATAAAGTTATTAAATTATTTTTACAAAATAAGTTGCAGATTCTGAAAGATAACCCTCTAAAATCTTCTATATAGGGTTACGGTCAAAAGTAACTTTGTTTTTCCAGGTGAATTGTGTACTTGAGCATTTGTGCACAAAAATGTGAATTTGCTCATTAATAGGTTAATGGGTTGTTATTTTCACCATGTGACACAAAATGTGTAAAATTATTCGACTTGGGTGTCCTCCTGTCTCTCGAGTCTTAAACTTTTCACATCTTGAACTCAGCCAATTTTGGGCATAAAAGAAAGACTTTTTACAACTTCATTTAAGTTTAAACATATGATTAATAAGCCGGCTGCCAACAATTATTTTTTTTTAAACAACTTATTGCTATTTCTAAAAATTTACATTCTTTGATATTAAAACAAAAAATTTTCCGTCTCAAAAGATTGCGATGTCGAAAATCTAGAATTAAGTTTTTGAATCGTAAAGAAAGGTAAAATAAAGCAAGGGTAAAATGAAATATGACACATTTTTCATTTTACCCTCACCGATCTTCTTCTTCATTGCATCCTAAGATTACGCACAACATGCTTATTTTAATACCCCATCCCCCTTTTTTTGAATTTTCCTTAAATTCAGAAAATTTTTGCCTAATTTAAATTTATCAGTGTATACTGATAATTTGGTTAAATATTTCCCAAGACGAGCGTTTTCTCATTTTTATCTTAATTTGGTTTATACTCAAATTTATTTTGTTATTTTATAACATAATTGTAATTAATTGGAAATTATATTATTTTAGTATTTTCTGAAAATATGATATAATTCACAGAAAATTTCGAACATTGTGTAGGCTCCCTAAATTTACCCTTCCATATTATTGGATACTTATTAACAACTGTGGAAATCGTATACAGATTCATTCATTTATAATGCCCCCCCCCCCAAGTACTGTTTTTCTGACTTTTCTTTCAATTTTTTTCTCAATTAATACTTCAGCGACGTCCCCTTATAATGTAAAACCCACGAGAATTCGAATATTTTTAAGCACAGTTGTATCTAAATTTTTTTAAATATTTCTTTTGCTCGAAATTTGAGTCGAGAGTATTATGCTCCATACGAGTATGTTACCTAGCTCCATGTGTTTCATAAAAAATATGATTTTATCCTGAAAGAGAGTATTACATACATTCTCATCACAGTGATCACATATATGCAAAAAGAGGTGGAAACCGTGGAAGCGTAAATTTTGAATAGAGCCACTGCATCGTTTTTAAAATATTCATAACGGTCTACCACCAGAGCAGAACTTACGACACGTGAGCTTACGCCCAATCTTTGGTGAACGCACTATGAAGCAAAACCTATGAATTCAGAATGCCCCGGTCGGAAGAAGACGCTGAAGTACACATACATACAGATATCTCTTACGAGCAAAGTAGAATGCACAACTGCTTAGATCCTGTCTGTTCCACGAATTATACGTGTATTCTCAACATTGTATCAACAAAATGGAATTACAATTACCAAAATATTCTTTCCATAATTTTATAACATATCGGGTACCCATTAGCTAAAGGAAAACTTTTAAGTCTGAGAAGGATGGATGGAGAGTTCCACAGTACTGAAATACATATCACGTATTTTATGAATGAGAGTCATTATTTATTTAAAAATCCAATTACTTGTTGGAAAATCAACCTTACTGGTTAATTAACTATTACACTTTTTTGTTTATAATTATAATTTTTGTATCGTATTGAAAATTGATCTATTTCGTTGAAAATGCAATATTTTTTCGTTAAATTTGATTCATTTTTTATTCAAAATTCGACCTAATTTTGGTTAAAAATTCATCTTTTTAGTTTGAAAGTTCATCTATTGTTAAAAATGTTTTTTTGTTGCGAAAATTCAATTGTTTGTTGAACATTAGTCTGCCCGGGCAGAAAATTCTGGTGCTTTTGGATCGAAATTCTTCTTATTGGTTGATAACTTAACTGTTTTATAAAAAAAGTAATTATTTGGTTAAAAATTCAACTGATTTTAGATGAAGTCAGACGTTTAAAAAAAAAGATAATTCGTTCTTATGCGATTAAAAATTCATCTCTTATTGTGGAAAAGTAATCTTGTTTGACCGAAATAAATAAATGAATTTGAAATTTTGTAAGTTCAATGTAAAATTGTTTAACTTCGTTTATAAAAGATTGTACGTTAAAAATGTTAAGATATTAAGATACTGGTCTTTGAATATTAATGTTCAGGGAAAATGAAATATTGGTCAGGGAAAAATCAGGGAATTTTGACAATTAAGTTTGTAGGCCACCCTGATCATACTTCACCAAGTAAAGTTTATGAATGATAGAACAAAGAATATGTTTGAAAAATTTGGTGCCGATTGCACAGTAATAACTCTGTGATCAATTTCGTCGCAGGTTATTTCAATATGGGGTTCCATCTCGCTCGTAGTTGGGGGACGAAACTCGTCGATTGTTTTTTCCGCAAAACTGTGAAAATAGTTGACAGTAGGTGACGTTTCGTACCTCAAGTCCAAGATAGTAGTCCAAAGAATTTGGTAGTCCAAAGAATGTGCTTGCAAAATTTGGTGCCGATTGGTCAAAAACTGTGGATTTGCACAAGCATCGTACGTTTAAGGCCACTTGAGTTTATATATTAGATTAGATGATGCGTAAATCCCACTGAGTCTGTTAGACTAGATTAACTCTCGACTAATTAAAGTTCTACGTATGCTGGCACCTTTACCAGAAAAACTCGTTTCGTTTAGGCTGTTGTTATTTTTGGACGGAGAAAAAAGTAATCCTGAGGTAATCGTACTCCAGTGGATTAATTCGATAACGATGCCCTTTTGTCGCAACGTACCCCGAGTGAAATGGCGATGCACTATCGAAGGGAGTCTCTCGGATTAAACTTTTGATTTATACTCGAAGCGGGATCATTTCATCCCCATAAAACGTTCCGCTTTTTCCTTTTCCATTTGTATGTAGATATTTGATTACCAGCAAACATGGGATGCGAGGCTCACCTGTCCCGCAAAAGGATTACGCTGCCTACTGGCATTTTTAGCCAAGCAAAACTGTTCTTTGATATCTATACTCGAACCATTTTTTAAACTTAAATAGTTAATTGGACTATTGCCTGAAAATGGGTTACTTTAAAAGTTTAATAGCAGGGATTACATTCTATCTACTTTTTCATCCAATCCCTTTTTTCGCAGCCTCAAATTGGAAAAATCACCTGAAAGCCCTAAAATGAAGAATTACAAACAGAAATGCATGACATTAGAAAACTAAACCTTTTAAAGAGATTTTTGTTGATAATGCTAATTTGAAATATCTCGTAACTGATTTATTTGCTAATTTTGTAAATTTTGAGGACATCGTCGACAGAGATGTCCTAGAAACTAAACCCCAAAAGTTGATATGAATATAATTTAGGTACTAATATTATATTCAAATGAAAGCACTTCAAATTCATAATATTTTAAGTAGAAGTATTGCATGTTTAATAACGTAGATGATTTTTTAAGCAAGTAGTTAAGTTTATACCAGAAAGATGATTTTTCCACTTAGAAGATAAATTCTCTGATAGAAATACGAATTTTTAACCATAAAGATGCATTTTTAAAAAAAATTGAGTTTTGACAAAGTTGATTTTCAACCAATAAGTTGAATGTTCTACTATAACTTGTTAAATTTTTAAGCCAAAATAAGACTTTTCTACAAAGCAGTTTAATTTTCAACCCAAAAATCTAAATTTTCCAAACAAGCTCATGTTTAAAAAAAATCCTCAAGAATATATATATTTTTTAGCAAAGAGCTGAATCTTTAACCAAAACTGTTTCTAAAAAACAGTTAAACTTTTAACCAGGAAATATGATTTTTCTACCAAGAAATTAATTTTCGACCAAATATTTAAATGTTTAGCGGAATAGTTGACTTCTACCGAATTTTTGAATTTTAAACCAGAATTATGCATTTGCAACCAAGAAAGATTTTTCAGTCACACACTAATGCAAAGTTCACCTAAACTGTTTAAATTTTCAACCCCAAAAACACTCATTTTCTACCAAAGAGAGCAATTTTCAAATAAAATGATGAATCTTCATCCAAAAAATTGAATTTTTCACCAGTAGATTCAGTTTTTAACCAAGTGGCTGAATTCAAACAAAAACACGAATTTTCTAGAAAATGCAGTTTAATTTTCAACCAAAAAATGTAAATTTTTAAAAACAACAAAAGTTTTATTTTTAACAACAACAAAATCCTCAAGAATATAGTTAAATTTTCCACTATAGAGATGAATCTTAAACCAACAAATATTTTTCAGTAAAAAAAAATTAAAATAAAGTATTGTATTTATTATTATTTCCAAGCCAAAAATACAAATTTTCTACAAAACAGCTGAATGTTGGACACGAAAGAAAGTTTGAATTATATTATAGAATTTTGAAGCCAAAAAGACAAACTTTCCACAAGGTAGTTGAATTTTCGACCTCAAGTTATGAATTTTCAATGAAAAGGTTGATTATGAATATAAAGGAACACAATTTTGGAAAATCACAAAAAATAACAAAAACAGTAGCGTATATATTAGCTTTCAACTGATGAAACTACATTATAAACAAACATGAACAGTAAAAGGTACTGATATTTTGAACAAATTTTTCAACCCTATAACTAAACATTTTTTTAAACACAAACTACTAAAAAATTTGCTGAAGAAAAGGCGCTTATATTAGCGGGTAATATCGTTCAATATTCACGCGATCCCCATATGATATAAACAATTTTTAATAATAAATCGAATTTCAGTTTTACATAAAATTGAACAACGGAACCGCTGTGATCCCTTTAATTGCATATTGTTACATATTATATTCAAGAAAGCGTGTTTTCATCTTTTTTGATCTGCATCTTCTAACGTATGATTGTTTTTGGAATAAGACTGTCGTTCTCAGATTATTCGGGTCTGCTTTATTCATTTGCTGAAAATAATAATTTTAATTGTGTATATGAGAATCTCTAGATAGACTCATGTTTATGTGAAAATCAGATGAGAAAGCGGAGGAAAAAAACTATGTATGTACTAGGTACTACTTACTATGTCTCTAATATAGATAGATTTCTCTTTGCACGGCGCGAGTGACTGATTTACTGACAAGCAAAAAGTTATCTGCCAAATAGGTTTTTTGAATCGGTTTCTCGGCGACCAGTCGACGTCAAAAAACGGAAATTCCTGTAGATGAAGGTAGGCCAATCTTTTTGTCGATAAAGCCTTTGATCAACAGCATTTCTCCATATTGCTCAAAAATCTGTGTAGATAAGATAATTAGGGTCAATTCATCACTGAAATTCATGAGAATTTCTAATATCCAGTTGTACAGATAAATTCGTTTTTTCATTATGAATCCAGAGAAATAAAAAAATCATTTTTCGTAAAAAATGTACACGACCCCTTTCTTCAAAAGTGCGGCAGAGCACTAAACTATGTTCTCTGACTAGTGAGGTTTTAACGCTTATAAATTCCCTTCAGTGCTTTTGAATATCATCAATAAGATCCTCTTTCCACCTTACCTCCTTTTTCCGCTCACTTTTCTCCCTTTGTGTAAGACTGTGTCGTCCTTTCGACGTTTCTCGAGGAGGCTGCCTCTGAAGATCCAAGAGAATTCGCCGCCTCCGACGATTCATGCGCTTCTAAATGAACGTAGTTCTGAATTCGCTTCATGATGCAATCCTGAAAAGGATTACTCCTCTGTAAAGGCTCCACAAAGTCCGAATATTCCCGAGGCACTTAATCACGCATGGTAGGTTGAGCCGGCATTGATAATGAGGCAATATTGCCTGCACATCCGAAAGGGTGAGGCGGAGTCGCGAGGCGACACAAGGTGGCACAAGAAGGCTGTCGTTTGACTTTCTTAAGGCACGAGACGTCGGTAAATCTTAGTACGGTATAACAACACGAAGCGAGAGAGAAATGTGCTCGAAAGATAATTAAAACGTCTTGGTGAGCCCCGCGTCAAGATGGAATTACGAGCTCAACTTGCTACAGCTACACTAGCATCAGCATAAGGGAAGGTGGAAAAGATGCACGTCGATACACCTAACTGTTGATTGACAAAAACTAGAACGATTTACGCAGTTAGACGAAAAAAAAACCACCTGTCTTAGAGAATTTCTTGTTGAAATTATAAAAGAGCGTGTCTAGGTTCATCGAAATTCGGTAGGCGTTTAACAAATATTTTCACTGAGTCCAGGGGAGTTGGAAAAGAGCTGAATTGCTGTCCTAATAATAAGGGAAACCTACATATACCCTTCGTAATTTTGTTTAGATGCATACTCCTGTTAATAATAGGCCACTACTGAACTTGAAATACACTTGTGTTATGACATTTTTTTTTGAAATACGAATTATATTCAAAAATTGCAACGTCTGATAATAAATCTACTTTTAAAAATTTGTTCACACATAGAAATAGATTCTTGATTCAGGATAAGCAATGGGCTAGTATTAGGTATATTTAAACTAGCCCCCATAGGACTCAAAAGAAGTCACGATGCAGGACTTCAATTAAATATACAGTTTGAAATTACTTCCTTCCAAAAATTAATTAAATTGCTTTATCTTGTATCAAGCATTATATTTGTATTTCTTTTTCGGTGCAATTAATGTATAAAATCTAAAAAAAAATACCAGAAACCAAAAATATTTGGCAAGATTATGACCGTGAAATCGTTGTACTGCAGCCGAGTAAGTTCCCCGCTGCTATCTACAGTAAAAAAGAATATCTTAAAATTTTACGCCTTAAAAATGGAATGAATTACCTTATTTCTAATGATTGTTTTCCGAAAGTAAAAAATTTTGTTTATAGTTTTTTCAGATTCCGCGGGCAATACTTGACATTTGGATAGTCGAAGACCGAAAAGGAGATATTTGCACGGCTCTAATAGAATATGTACCTTCTAGGTTCGGGGCGAAATTCCACGGTCCATTTTCTCCCATACCGCATTATCTGAATTGCAGAATTAAGTCTTAACTTCAAACGAATTTTCCTTAAAGTCAGATAAATTTAGCTTAAATTCATACAAGTTTAACTATCTAAAAATAAATGTTTAAAGTTTAATTGGTTTCTTTTAATTGCAGCAAAACATTACTGAATTTAATCCTTAATTCTGGAATTCCGATGATGAGGTCTTATATTAAGAACAATTTTGCTCAAATCAATAAAAATGGTTCTCAATTTATGTAAAATCAATTTGAAACAAAATTGGTCTTAATTTAAGTCATTTAGGATCTCATTTAGTCAAAATTAATCGGCGTTTTTGAGATTTTGTAACAGTCACCTTACTTTTATCGATTTAGTGTCCACCATAAGCTAAAGACATTTTATATGAATTTTAAAAATAAATTTTTCAAGAGATGCAAATATAAATCTGTTTAATGTTTACAAATTTTCTCAACCATTGCAATGGCAAAGAACTTAATTGTTTTGCAGTAAATGAAAGAGTCGTAAATGTCTTTACAAAAGGATTTGATCGAAAATAAGTTTCAAATTTGATTCAGTGGATTTATAAATTGATATATATTTCTTACAGTGTAAAAAATTTCTCTTAGTTGAGACTCAATTTTGGAATTCAGATATTGTGATATTAAGAGCAATTTTTTCGAAATCCAAAACATTTTTTCTGAATTTAACGTAAAACCGTGTTAAGATGTGGAAATTGCAATAATTAATTTGTAATGTCCAGAGCCTTTAAAATAGCACAATACCAGAGGAATTTATAAGTTTAATCATTTTTGCAATCAATTGAAGTTTGTCTGTTTACAGAAAAAATTAATTTACTTATTCACGAATACTTTTTTACTCTTAAGAAATAGTAGTAGTAGTAGTAGTAGTAGTAGTAGTCACTGAAAAAAAATTCCTGCGATCGTGTAACACGAATCTGAAATTTTTTCAGAACTCATCTGCAATGTGAGGAATCGAAGCTGTCCGGGATTTCTTATTTAAGATGAAAAAACGATTTCTAACTTTTCTCATTTTCCAAGAGAAGGAGCATTTTTGCAATAGATCGTTCGGATTCGCTTGACGTAGCCTCATTCACGACTGTCATTTGCTCTGGTTTTCTGTGGAATAGATTTGCGTTCAAGATCGAGTGATTTAATCGAGCCATTGTCTTCGATGCAAGTTCCTTATGCCCAGGGTGAAATTATTCGCTCGTGTAGCATTTACTAGAACCCCTTTTCCTATTTTATTCCATTTTACTACCGCCAATTTGAATACACTGCAATATTTCCGGTTCGCCAGGAACCACATGAAATCTGGTTATTACTTCCTAAAAAGTTTTTCTGCTTTCTAAAGACATGGGACGCACACGTAAAGAAAATGGCAGGGAATCTTTTTTCAACTGTTTTAACGTATTCTTTTTTTATATTTTGATATATTCTGTTCATTACGTTATATTACTTTGCTCTAATAATTTTAATACGTTTTTTATGCAAATCTAAATTAGGTTCTTCCTAAATTTATAAATTATTTTAATATTAATTGTAATATTAATTTTGAACCTTTTTTAGATTAATTGACTTTTAAGGGTTTATAATTGAAAATCTGTTCATTTTGAATGGTGATAATGGCCACGAATTAATTTTCAGATCTTAAAAACAATGTCCTAATAAATTGTAATGTTTTATGTTATACATTTTTATACTCATTCAATTTCGATCCCAATTTTAAATGTTCAAATTTTAATCGCTTCGAATAAAAAATGACCTAATTTCAAAAGTTTTAGATTTTAGATTATTCATTTTTGAACAAAATTCAAAACACTAATAAAAAATTATTCAATTTTGATATTGTTCAATTTTGAAAGCTTTGAATTATAAATGGTACAATGTTAACTGCTTCTCAAAGAAATGGTCCAATTTTTTTAATTTAAATGTAAAATTGTTCAATATTTAAAGTTTCTGATTAAAAATGTTGTCAATATACAATTATTCAATTTGGAGCGCTTTTATTTCAAAATTATACATATTTAATTTTTTCTTATTTGATTTGCAATATTTTACTTGTTTTGCAATTATAATCTCAAAATTTTTATCGATTTCCTCGGAATTTGCTAACTTTTTATATTATGATTTATTTGACAATATTTAAAAACTTTATATTTTTAAATCACGATTTTATTTAATTTCTAAATTGAAAATTGAATTCTTCATCGCCGTCAGTAATCAAGCCTATTCAAATTTTAGGTTAATGTAATTTTGAGATTTCTAACTTCGGCACCGATTTCCTCGAACCTGAAGCACTCTTGTCCTCAAACTTTTTTGGCCTCAATTTAACTCTACCTCTGCTCCAGACTGGATATTTGTTTTACAGTACAGGCCCGATAACTTTCCCACGTCGGGGCTGTAAGGGCGGAATCGGACTTGTACTGTATCTTTAAATAGCGATTTCGATTTTACAGAAGGTTTTTTTTCTTTTTTTTAAGAATTCCCGTTTAGTTGTTTATCTAGTATTGTACTATCACCCTACAAATTCGTGTTTCAAAAACTTGAAAAACTCTTAAAATTTAAACCATTGTTTAATACAAAGCCTTTTATTTATTATTTTATTAATGTTGATGTGCCATAATAATAATTTGAACAAATTAATAGTTTGTAGTTAAAGTGAAGAGAGTCCCTAAAAATGTTAACAAATCACTATTCCAGATGGAGTTAAAAGCCCTAGGTACAATTTGATGATTCGACTATTCATCTTTACCGAACGATTCAGACTAGGTATTTTTAACAGGCTGCGACAGTCTCGCGTTGACTTTTGTAACAAGCTGTTATTTGCGGCAAAATTTGTACTTTTTTGCCTCGCGTCCACCCGTGGAAAAGTAGAGCTCGTTAGCATCGAGCATTGGCGAATTCAACGCGCGGAAGTGCCGCTCGTTTTTAACCGTACACTCGCTCGTTATTACAACTACTACCCTAGGACTGCACAAAAATCATCGCCCCAAATTGCAGCGAACTGAAAGCGTTTTCGGTGGTTGCGTTGTATAGTGGCTCTATAGTTTTTGCTGTTTTTTTCTTGTGTTTTAAATTTTAGAGTCTATCCATTTCAGAGTTTTGAAAAACAGTATTGGAAACATACTTTCCCTTCTATAAATAAACTATTGGTTCGTTCGGGAAACATCAGACGAACTTCATTTAACTATTATTTCCTTCATACGATAACTTTGTACTTGTCATTTTATAATTTGAATGGTAATAAAATTTTTCTGTTTATTTGTTCCAGGTAAGAAATATTTGTGAGACTAAACCGATATTTGGTGAACCCAGTTCTATTTTTAGTATCTTTTTTTAATTATGCGAGGTACGGAAAAAATTTCAAAAACATTTCAAAACAGTTAAAAATTAACTACATTAATCGTTTCAATCTAGTTCTAATAGGACCGTTGCAAAAATGGCATTTTTTCTAGTTTTTCGTAAAACTTAAAAAATGATATCCATATTGAGTACAAAGAAATTAATTTTTGTGAAGTCTATATTTTGTATTTATTTCCAAAGTGTGTATATTGTTGAATAAGTAAATACAGTTACTGTTCGGTAGAAACGAAGCGGCAAGAAATCTGGCAGTTGTTAGTTTTTTTACATTCTTATCATTTATGATTGAGAAAGTATTAGAATTGTCGGAAATTTGACACCACCATGTTTCAACGGATCTCCACGTTACGTGACCCCCTGAATCCGAAAATCAAGTTTTTACGATGGCGTCTGTCTGTCTGTCTGTCCGTCTGGCCGTCCGTCCGTGCGTCCGTAAACACGAGAACTCTCGAAAAAATGAACGTATCAAATCTATCTTTTGCAAAATCTTTTTAAGTGCCAAAAGAAAGGACGAGTTCGTTAACCGGCCGTTTTCGATAAAAATTCAAAAAGTGAGCACATTTTGAAAACTTTTGAGACCACTTTTTTTCTGAATTTGAAAATTCTATACACGGATATTTATAGAATTAGCAAAGACGAATAATTTA
>JAAAKG020211267.1:0-14200 GCA_010014905.2 Druon quercuslanigerum | reverse complement strand
CTCCTGACCATAGTTCGAATTTGACTATGGTCAGGAGTCATAATCCAACGAGCTGTGGTCCGGCTACGTTGATGCCCGAACCCTATCCGGTAGACTTATTTTTTGACTCCTGACCATAGTTCGAATTTGACTATGGTCAGGAGTCATAATCCAACGAGCTGTGGTCCGGCTACGTTGATGCCCGAACCCTATCCGGTAGACTTATTTTTTGACTCCTGACCATAGTTCGAATTTGACTATGGTCAGGAGTCATGATCCAACGAGCTATGGTCCGGCTACTTCGATGCCCGAACCCCATCCGGTAGACGCGTCAAACAGGGGAGTCGTATGATCGGTCGAGTTTATTTTACTTGCGCGTGGCGAGACCATAGTCGGTTGGATCATGGTTAGGAATGGAGGGTAAGGCCAAAGTTTTTGGATCCACTCTGGAAGAGCCTCGGTGGCCTCTAGAGAGTCGTGGGACCAGTAGCTTTTGAGAAAAAGGTTTTTAAGTACTTAAAGCCGTTATTCCTGTTAACTGACTTTTTTTAATTTATTTTTTATTGTATTTTCTGGAACATTTTTTATGTCGTTAATATTCCACAAAAGAAAAGACAAAATTCCTTTTATTTTTTTTGTTTTCAATCTTTGAAAATTGCGTTTAAGTATCAACAGCATAGAACCGAGGTCTTATTTTTGTTAGCGGTGCAAAATTTCTGAAATGTCAGTTAACAGGTTTAGACCGCGGACCCTTTAGTTTTAGATCTTAAAAATTGAACTATTAAAAAAAATATTAAAAATTGTATTATTTTAAATTATGCACATTAAAGATTAAAGGATTTGGAATTACAAATCTTCAAGCCAAACATTTTTTTTAACTGATGTTCAACATTTTATGATTTTAAATGATAAATTTTTAAAACTAAGCAAGTTGCTTTTGTCTTTCTATTTTTTTTTCTACCAGTTGAAATTGTTTTAATTAAACGAAAAATATTTAGATCGAATTGGTTTATTAAATTATTATCATGTTCGATCTATCTAACAATCATTTATATTTTTAAACTGCAAAGTTTTTATGTTTAAACTTGAAAATTTGAGACCTTTGAATTGTAAATGTTTTAAAATGGACGATTTACTTTTGATATTTCTTCCATTTGTAAGACTTTGGGTAAATTTTTCATCTTTTAATTGGAAATTTCTTCAGTTTGGAAAAATTATAATTGAAAGCTTGACTTTTGATTTTTGCAATCACCTGAATTTAAGAATTTTTATTTATACATTTCTAAAATTCAAGACTGTTTAGTGGTAACTCTTCAGAATTGTAAAACTTTTAATTGTAATAATTTAAGATTTACATTTTTTATTTTTACAATTTATCAATAAAATTGTCTTTTATTTTGATTATTTACATTTGAAACTTCTACGATTTGTAAAATTTGGAATTGAAAACTTATTTTTTGATTGTAATAACCATCCAAATTTAACAATCTTTATTTATACATCTTTAAAACTAAACTGCAATTGCAATTTTTTAAAGTTAAAGAACTTTGAATTGTAAATCATTTAAATTGAATAATTTTCAATTGCAAAACTTTCAATTCAAATTCAATGATAACTTTCTAAAATTGAACAATTTTCAGTTTTAACAATTTGCAATAAATAATTCCTTAATTTTGATGGTTTACATTCGAAAAACGAATAAAAAGTAGTTGCCATTTTCATATTTATTTTATTTTATGAATATTAATTATATTTTGTATCACTTTTAATTAAAGCATAGATTTAAATTGGATTATTAATATATGTTTGGCATTTATGCAAATAAAACCAAGATTTATTCTATTATAGAATTGATTAAAAAATTTTCTTAGCTGTATTATATATTTTAATTGATTCATTCTGCAAATAAATTATTTTTTAAATCCCATGCACTCCACTGAATTTTATTAAATATGATATGAACATATGTCCAATAATTTGCAAAAAAAAATATGCCCTTCAAAAAATTTAATTACATTTCCCAATGTCTTTCAAGTACATCTTTTTTAAAAATAAGATTCAAAATTCTATCTTTATACAGTAGTTTTTACATGAATACGAATCTTTTGTACAACTTGGAACCTACAAATTATGAAAGGACATGAAATTTTTCATAAATATGTGTGAAAAAATTTTTTTTATACACTCAGGTCCCGATATAAGATCGGTATCTTGTATCGGGACTCGAGTGTACTTTGAAAAATTCACGAAACTAATATTTGTTTCATTTTTACAGGCCTTTGTCCAATACTGAATTCATCATACACTTCTCTAAATAAATTATCATACGTAGAGGATTTAATGATACCAGTGCCAAATCTTTTTCACGCTCTCACAGCTGATACAGACCCAGAAGGTCGATGGGCAAGCTTTAGTTATCAAGATTCCCATTTCTCTCCATCAATAAAACCAGAAAGCGTCCAAACGGAAAATTCCACGCGTGAGTATATTTTTGGTAAACTTTGTATTATTTTCAAAATTTTACAAAAAATTCCGAATAATTAAATTTCTGAATAACAAAATTCCCGAATAATTAGATTTCCGAAGAATGAAATAAAATAAAATTTTAGAGTTGGTCTTAGAATTCATCTTATTTTTATGATGGAAAATCTCTGGTTCATATTCTTTGTTTGAAAATTGAACTATTTGGTTCAAAATTTATAATGTTACTTAAAAATTATTGTTTTTGGTTGATAATTTGTCTATTATGTTGGAAATTCTTTTTTTTTTTTTGAGAAGAAATTGGCTAAACTCAAAATACAACTTATCCATTTTCCATTTAAAATTGAGACTCAAATTTGCCTACCCGCTTCAGGCCTCTCGAGTTGGCCCCTGATGACTTGAAAATCAGTTTTTAAAAATTTAACTTTTTCAAGCATCACTTTGTAGAAAATTTCACGGCGCATCTTTTTTCTCACGAGAAAAAAGTTGTATCTTTTACCGTTTCTGTAAAAGATAAAAAAACTTCATTTTTTAGACCAGCAAATTTAATAAATATTTTAATTTCAACTCGCTCCGAAAAACAAAGTTCTTTATATTTTAAGATAAAAATTTAATGCACTGTCCTTCAAACTGTTCTTAAGATAATGTGCCATTTAAAATTAATTGATTTTGTTAAATAAGAAAGATATAAATTTTTTTGGCAACCAGTATCAAAATAACGTTAGACAATTTTCAAACGCTTCGTTTATCGAGGGAATTTTAAGTAAGCCTAAGCTTCCAGCAATAAAAATGCTTAGTAGGATATAATTAAGTTTTCTGAAAAGTTTTACCCTAATTAAATTATCCGTTAACAAAATAGGAGCATTCTATTATCATTGATCGAGTGCGTGATAGGCTACAATTTCGGAATCTCGACCTGCTCGCTCGTCGTCACATCTTCAATTTTTGGAATTTTTTAAATGAAATTTAGAGACAATACTCTATAAAGTATTCTTAGAACGATGATATGAGCGAGAAATGTATATAATTATTTACAACAAAATAAAAAATTGTTTTCTAGGCCATTCCGAATTTAATACCTTATAATCTTCGATCGCTTCGTTTATTGAGCGAAGTTTGAGCAAACATTAACGTTCTGTGGAGAAATTGTTCAGAAAACTATAAGGTAGTTTTCTGTGAAAACCTTTTTTCAAAAAAACTGAATAGGTAAATAATTGCGAATGTAAAACTTGGAGCGCGCTATTTGTAACAATCCATTTCTATTAGACGCACGAAACCACTTGGAATACAGCTAGCGAAGGAATAAACATATAAATAAAGACATACCTAGAGTTATATTAGATGAACTTCAAATGTCGTTTCAGCTCTTCTAGCATTATAATAGTTGCAGTTTCTGTAATACAAACATAGTTGTATTCTAACGGGCTAAATAGCGCGGTTCAAACAGGCTCCGAAGTTATCGCCCCTTACGTGCTCGGTCAGTGCCATTTGAATGATCCTATTTTGTTAGAGAATAATTCAATTAGGGTAAAACTTTTCAGAAAACTTCATCATATCCTACTAAGCATTTATTTTGCTGGAAGCTTGAGCTTACTCAAAATTCCCTCGATAAACGAAGCGGTTGAAAATTGTCTAACGTTATTTTGATACTGATTGCCAAAAAATTTATAACTTTCTTATTTAACAAAATAAATTAATTTTAAATTGCACATTATCTTAAGAACAGTTTGAAGGAGAGTGTATTAAATTTTTATCTTAAAATATAAAGAACTTCGTTTTTCGGAGCGAGTAAACGGAAAAAGATACAACTTTTTTGTCGGGATAGGCAAATTTTATGCGTAGTTATAGAATCCGGAGTCTCAAATAATATTTTTTTGTGCAATTTGCGAATAAATAAATTTCTGAATAACAAAATTTTCAAATAATTAGATTTCCGAAGAATAAAATTCCTAAATTGGAAAATTCCCAAATAGTAACATTTCCGAATAATAAAATTTTAGAGTTGTATTTAGAATTCATCTTATTGTTTATGATGAAAAATTCCTGGTTCATCTTCTTTGTTTGAAAATTGAACAATTTTGTTCAAAATTCATCATTTTGCTTAAAAGTTAGTTAATTCTCTTTGGTTGACAATTTGACTATTATGTTGTAAATTCGTATTTTTTTAGTTGAAAAGAAATTGGTTGAACTCAAAATACAACTTACCCATTTTTCATTTAAAATTTATCTTTTTTAGTTGATAATTTGTTTTTTTTTGTAGAAAGCTAACCTTCTTGGCTTGAAATTTTCTCTCTTTTGAATAAAAAAATCTTGAAAATTGATATTTTTAGATTGAAAATTCAACTTTTGTACAGAAATTTCACCTTTTGTGGCTTTAAAGTTCAACAATTTGAATGCCCTTATTTTTTTCGGGATTGCAAAATCTTTATTTGTTGAAAATTCGCCTGGTTGGTTGAAAAATTGATAAGTTTAGTTGAATTTTTTTTTATGAAAATGAAATTTTTTTTATTGAGAATTGAACTTTTCCATTTTTCATTGATAATTTAACTCACCCCCCTACATTGAGGGTTGATTTCTAAAGATATGACCCACAGACGGAAAAATTTTTAATAGCATAATTTTTGTAAATTAGAAGTACTATTTTCTAAAAAAAATCATTTTTCACCCTCTAAATTCACCCTTTATTCACCGTTCATTCACCTTTCATTCACCCTTTATTCACCCTTTATTCACCCTTCATTCACCCTTCATTCACCCTTCATTCACCCTTCGATTCACGATTCACCCTTTCCAAGATAAACTTTAAAAAGTATTTTCTGGGGATGTTAATTAATGCCTTAAGGAATATGTATGTCAAGTATTAATAATTTCTTTTGAGTTTTTTTTTATTAATTTAAAAAAAAATTGGCCGCCATTAAAAATTTTGGCAGCTCCAAAAATATAAATAGCATCCCTCGGATATATAAATACACTTTTTTTGGGCTTTTGGACTGAATTTGTTCAAGTTATTCAACTTAAAAACTGATTTTACGGAAATATTTGTTTAAATAAATAAATAAAAGTTAGCGGCAAGATTTTTTGTTTAACTTTTCATTAAACATCTTTAACAACACAATGCAAAAGTTCTCATTCAAATCGGTCTCCTTTTTTCTAAAAAATTCATGTTTTTGGTTAGAAATTTAAACGATTTAGTTGAAAATGTAACGGCTTTGGATTTTAATTTAATCCTTTTTGTTTGAAAATTCGAAATTTAGGTTGAAAATTCTTAATTTCAGTTAAAAATTTAACTCTTTGGTTGAAAGTTGGACTATTGTGTTGAAATTTCATTTTTTTAAATTATTTATTTTACTGAGATCATTTGTGCTGAAAATTGACCTGTTTTAGTTAAAAAGTCCACTATTTGTTCAGAAATTCATGTATTTTGTTTAAAATTTTTCTTTTGCTAAAAAATTAATCTTCTTTGAAAATTCTACCATTTGGTTAAAAATTCATCATTATACATGAAAATTGAAATAATTTGTTAAAAAACCAAACCATTTTGTTAAAAATTAAATTTTTTTGTTGAAAATGTAACTACTTTGTTAAAAAGTCACATTTTTTGTTTAAAAACTCTTTGTTGAAAATTTGTACTTGTGATTTAAAAATTATTCTTTTATTGTAGAAAAGTGATACTTTTTGTTTGAAATAAATAATTAGGCGTAAAATGTTTAAATTTTAGTCTCAAATTGTTCGACTTATTATTTCCATTTATAAAAGAATATATGCTAAAAATGTTAAAATATTAAAATGTTGATCTTGAAATACACCCAAAAAAGATTTCTTTAATTATTATTAATTTGAAATTAAAAAAATGTCTTGACAACAAATTGTCTAATTTATAATGCTCTAAGTTTAAATGCTTTCAATTGTAAGTTAAATAATAACGCCACTAATTTATTTTGTAATTTTCGAAACCAGAAGAAATTTTCAAAAAGGACTTGGACCCATTATGTCTTTTTGTTTTTCTTATAAAAAAAATTCTATAAATATTTTTCTAAAATTTGTTTTTCTTATTTTATAGTCAACGAGGACGTCGGTGTGCAAAATGCAGATAATTGCACAGTAGCATATATTTCCGACTGCTCTTCTCTGCATACGTGTAAGACTTCCTGTTCCGGTCTGGGTGCCACCAGTTTAAGATGGTTTCACAACGGTTGTTGTGAGTGTATAGGACAAAATTGTTTTAATTACGGATTAAACGAGTCTAGATGTAGTAAATGTCCAAACCCATACAACGAACAAAATCCTGAAGATATTTATGATGATTATGGACAATTTTATGACGAAGACTACAACAATTTAGAATTAATAAGTTTCTAGGGATTTTATTTCAGGCAGTGCCCAGTTGATCGCCGTATACCTGCATGCTGCACCCCCTCTACTCAAATTACGCTGTAGAGGCTGAGGGGTCGCCAGACGGGCAGAAGACAATTCCGTCCGGTGTACCTGAGAACGCTTCCCTCACCACATGGCTTCCCCTCAAACGTTTTTAACAATATGGATTTTGACTTAAAATGTTTAAAATTAAAGAAAATTAAAGTCGAAAAATTAAATTTAAACCACAAAAAAATCCTTTTCAATTAAACAGTTAAGTTTTTAACTAAAGACATAAGCCTTCATTAAAAAATGTATTATTATAGTTTAACATTCACCTAAGTATTTGAATTGTCAATTTAAAAAGATTATTTTTAACAAAATAGTCGAATATTCAAAATAGTAATTGAATTTCTACAAAAACAGATGAATTTTTAAATTAGGAAGATTAATTTTTAAAAAATAAGTTGAACTTTCATTCAAAAAAGAGTACAGTTGACTTTTCAAGATCAAAATATGAATTTTTTAACAGAAAAAAAGTTTCTACGAAAAAAAATAAAATTTTCAGTAAAAAAATACGAATTTTTTGAAAATAATGGTAATTTTTTAACAAAATAGTTAAATTCTCTACCAATTCGATGCATTTTTAATTTCATCCCACAAAGATGAAAGTTGTAAAAAAGTTGAACTTTCACCCAGAAATTTTTTTAGTTCTTTTTTCAACACCAAAATATTAAACTTAGAAAAAGTAAATTTTTTACGAAATAGTTAAATTTTCAAATAAAAAATAAAAAATCATATTTTTTTACCGCTTAATCAATTTGTTTATAAAAAATAATTAAAAATAAGACATTAACACATAAAAGCATAATATAGAGCTGAAATTTCGTCTTTAAAATTTGGAAAGGTTTAAAAGAATAAAAAAATTATATCAAAATTTCTAGGAAAACTAAAAATTAAATTTAAAAAATTAAGCTTAAACAAAATTAAAATCTTTTTTTTTACAAAATTTCCAAAACGGAATCTGAAATATTTTGAAGCTGTTTTTTTACTTTGAAGGATTTTCAAAAAATTGTAGGAAAATTTTTAAATTTCTTTAAAGTATTTAATGTTAAAAATGTATGCATTTTTTGATTGATTCTTTAATTGAACATTTTGGCTGAGATTTTGTTTTTCTTTATCGACTGAAAAATCTTTCTTTGTTACAAATTCAAAATTATATTTAAATAACTCTTTTTCTTAAATTCCTTCTTTTTTTGGCTTGAAAATTAGAGTTTTTTTGGTCAGGGCTTAAGCCAATCAAAAAACAGTAGCTTACACACAAGCAAATGCAATTTTCTGTTTTGATCCCGGTTCAAGATTTTTAAAATTAAATTAAAAAGTTTACACTTTTGAGACTGACTCCATGAAAATCCTCAATAATCTGCTTCTTATGTGTTAAATTAGTATTTTTAATTAACTTTCATAAACAAATTGGTTAAACGGTAAACAAATTATAATTAATAATGAGTTTTCAAATTAAGATAGGAATGACACTATTCATAATTTTGGACTGGGAATGCAAGTTTATTTAAGGATAATTTAAAACAGTAAAAAAAAAATAAAAATATAAAAAAACGCTTTTATTTAATTTTTATCGCATTTAAAAATTTTTTTTTAAATGTTATTCATTTTATTTTCTAATTTTTAGTTTTGTTTAATTATTTAAATTTTCTTTTAAATTAAATAAATTCATAAATAATTTTAATAATTTACATATGTACATGCAGTAGATATAATAAATAATTTTACATATTATTTTATTATTTGTCTATAATGAGTAATAAAACTTTAGTAACGCTGCAATTAAACCTGCTGATTGAAAATTAAGGCACTTCTCAACAAGCCAGAAAATTCTTTTTTTTTAATTGACGCGTCTTCCATAACAATGCACTAATCTGCCAAAAAATAAAAAAAAATTTTTTTTTTAAATTTATGGCAGCAGTATTCGGCTGAGTGAGGGGAAGCCATGTGTTGGGGAGAGGAGAGCATTCACAGGTACCCAGTGCCGAATATAATCGTCGCCAGACGCTGTCACCTACAAAAACATTTTTTAATTTTTCAATTAGATTTCGAATATATTATTTCTTAATAATTAATTGTGAACTAAAAAAAACTGTTTATGATTCGAATTTTTATTGCTCGGCGACAGTGTCTGGCAATCCTTCAGCTATATGAGGGGAAGTTTAAAAGTAAGGAAGTAGGGATAGAGCAAACAGGTTGCCGGTGATCAAATGGGCTTTATTTCCTTAAATGCAGTATTAATTTATGTTTTCTTTATAAGGTAGACTGAATTTCCAGAAAGTAAAATTTTATGTAAATTAATAGTAATAAGTGTCTCAGTTATAATTAAAACATTTTCAATTATGATTGATGAAAAATTGTAACTGGTTAGCAATACAGAAAATATTATTTTTTTTGATAAACAAGGATCTCCAGAATGCCAAATTTTGTCACACTTGTTTTATTATATCAGTGCGAAATTTACAATAAACTTTTTTATTTATTTGTAATTTAAACTCTTTCATTGTAATATATCATAAATTAGGTAATTTCTTTACAAAGTACCTGCGGTTATTCCTAAGCAAAAATATATTTATTTTCACAAATTTCCTTACATTTTGAAATTCTAGACGCCCCCCCCCCCCTTTTTTTGAGATTTGTAATATTTTTCCCCCCCCCCCCCCCCCTCATCCCGAATTTTTTACTTCAGATTTTTATATTTTTTAGGCAATATATAAATTATATATCAATACTTTTAAACCGTTAACGATATTTCAATGAATTTCAAAATTAAAAAAATTTTAATGATTTGAAAGTGTTTCAACAAATTTCAAGTGTATGAAGAAATAAAAGTATAAAGTATTTCAAAGAACTACACAATTTATACGGAATTTAGTGAGATTTCCAAAGTTTTTTTTAATGGATTTCATTAGATTTTAAGACAGTTTAAAAGATTTTAAAGGATTACAAAAATTTCAGGGTAGGATTGCACATAATTGAAAACTGATTCAAAATTTTGAAGATACTATCTAGTAAAGCTTCACAAAGAATCTTAATTTGAAAGCATTTCAAAAGATAATGAAGAATTTTGATGGGTTTTAAGGGAATTTTAGAAAATAAATAGCGTTTTCACGAATTTCAAGTGATTGTAAGAGATTTTAAGGAATTTAAAGAGATTCCGAAAAATTTCAAAGTGATTTAAGGGATTTGAAAGGATTTTGTGTGACTAAGAAATATTTTCTCGAATTTAGATTCTAATGGAATTTCGAAAAATTCATGGTAAGTTTTCAAAATATTCAACAGAAATTAAAAAAGATTACCAACTGGTATAAGGGAGCGTTCACATATTAAAAGAAGAGAACATTTAAATTGTAAATGATTGTTTAATAATAGAAAATAATTATTAAAAGTTATTTTGTTCGCCACCACACTATAATTAGTCAATTCTATTACATTTTTAAAGAGATAAGAAAAAAAAAGTTAGGTGCAAAAATGTAACCTCAAGTGAATTCAAGTGACTTTAAGTGAAATCAAATTACTTTAGATATTTCAGGAGAATTCAAGTGACTTCAAGTGAATTCATGTGACTTCAAGTGACCTCAAGTGAACTCACATAAATTCAAATGACTTTAGATACTTGAGGAGAAATAAAGTGACTTCAAATAAATTTAAGTGACGTCACGCGAATTTAATGACGATTATTTTAATTTAATTTAATAAATTTAATGAACTTTAAGTGAATTCAAGAGATTTCAAATTAATTCAAGTGACTTTAAGTGAATTCATGTTGCGTTAAATGAATTCATGTTACTTTAAATGAATTCATGTTACTTCAAGTGACTTCAAGTGAACTCACATGAATTCAAATGACTTTAGATACTTGAGGAGAAATAAAGTGACTTCAAATAAATTTAAGTGACGTCACGCGAATTTAATGACGATTATTTTAATTTAATTTAATAAATTTAATGAACTTTAAGTGAATTCAAGAGATTTCAAATTAATTCAAGTGACTTTAAGTGAATTCATGTTGCGTTAAATGAATTCATGTTACTTTAAATGAATTCATGTTACTTCAAGTGACTTCAAGTGAACTCACATGAATTCAAATGACTTTAGATACTTGAGGAGAAATAAAGTGACTTCAAATAAATTTAAGTGACTTCACGCGAATTTAATGACGATTAATTCAATTTAATTTAATGAATTTAATGAACTTTAAGTGCATTCAAGGGATTTTAAATTAATTCAAGTGACTTCAAGTGAATTCACATGAATTCAAATGACTTTCGATATTTTAGGAGAATTCAAGTGACTTTAAGTGAATTCATGTGACTTAAAGTGACTTCAAGTGACTCTAAGTGAATTCATGTGACTTCAAGTTACTTCAAGTGACATCAAGGGACTTCAAGTGAACTCACATGAATTCAAATGACTTTAGATACTTGAGGAGAATTCAAGTGACTTTAGGTGAATTTAAGTGATTTTAAGTGAATTCAAATGAATTCAAATGACTTTAGTTATTTCAAGAGAATTTAAGTGACTTCAAATGCATTCAAGTGATTTTGAATGAATTCAAGTTACTTCAAGTGAACTCACATGAATTCAAATGACTTTGGATATTTCAGGAGAATTAAAGTGACTTCAAATGAATTCAAGTAAATACAAATGAATTCAAGTGACTTTAAATGCATTCCAGCGACTTTAATTGAGTTTAAGTGACTTCAAGTGAATTCAAGTGACTTTAAGTGAATTCACATGAATTCTAGTGAATTCACATAAATTCTAGTAAATTCACATGAATTCTAGTGAATTCACATGAATTAAAATGACTTTAGATATTTCAGGAGAATTTAAGTGACTTCAAATGAAATTAAGTGACTTCAAATGAAATTAAGTGACTTTAAAATGAATTTAAGACACTTCAAGTGAATTCAAGTGACTTCAAGTAAATTCAAGTGACTTCAACTAAATTCAAGTGAATTGAAATGACTATATATTTCAGGAGAATTCAAGTGACTTCATATATTTCAGGAGATTTCAGGGAATTTCAGGAGAAATTTAAAAATATTGCCCTACAATATTATCATAAAAAATTTTGATTGCACGAAAAATAATGAAAAATCAAAAATTCCAGTTTGTGGTCAAACTACGCAGGATACGAAAAAAGATGAATTAACAAAAATAGTGAATTCAAAAAAGATTTAAAAATTCGTTGATAATCACTTTTTGACAGGACGCTAACTTTTTGTTTTATTCGTGAAAAATAAAATTGAAAATAAAAATGAAAAACTTGTCCAGCAGTATCAGATATTTAAAAAATTGTTTATAATTCTTATAAAGAAATTGATCAATAAAAATTAGATGTTCAGTAAAAATGTTATATAGCTACTTCAGATGTGTGATTTAAGCGGAGATCTGAAGAAAAAAATTTCGATATAAATTATAAAAAAATAGAGACCTTTTCTTAATTATTTAAACAAATTTTTTAAACAAATGCATACATTCATCATTTTCAAATAAATTTGTTTAAACAAAATTTTTTATTTTTGTTAAAAAATATAATGAAAAAATGAATAATTTGGCCTGTACAAACAACTTTAATAAACAAATTACTCTGACACCATTTTTTTAGTGGAAACACCATATTGTTTTTTAAATAAATTTTCATTGTTTAATAAAAAGAAAATTAAACATCTTTTTAAAAAATATGCTTTGACAGTTTTGTTAGAGATTTCATAAGCTTTAATTTTTTTTAATAATTCGAAATTCTGTCGAATAGTTTATGATAAATTTAAATTAAATAATAAATCAGATAGAGAAGTTATATTTATTTTCATTTCTTTAAATAAATTGTTTATATTTTTAACAAATTAAGATTGTTATACAAAAATCTGTATCAAAAGAGGGTCTAGTTTACAATTAAAATTGAAAAAATTAGCAAAATATATCCAGTGTTAATAATTAAACAATTTGAAATTAAAAAGTAAAGAATTATGTTCTTTAAAGTCGAAATAGATTTTCAACCAGAAATTGTTGGATTTTTTTATTGCGTTCGCATTTAAGCGAAAAAAAAACAATAAAAAGGATTAAAGGGGATGTTTTTCGAAAACAGAGAAAGAAAGCAATTCTTTAAAAAAAGGAGAAAATAGGAAAGAGGGAAAAGAGAGTGTAGGTTATTATAATGTTTTTTGTAGAATGTCGAAAAAAATATAAAAAATTCATTTTAGGAACGTATAATAAATATAAACAAAATATCTTAAATTATATTGTAATACATTCAGAACAATCATACAGTTTAAAATATAAACATGAAAAAATATAAATTTCTGGCGGAGAAAATCGATATTGAAATATTTGACATAGGCACGTAGATTTTGGCAAAAAACACTTCGGTCAAGAGCTCGTGCAGTAGCGCTCCGGCTTTATAGCTGGAATGTGACGTGTTCGATTCTCGGTGTCTGCACTTTTTAAAATTAATTAATTTTTTATTTTTTGAAATTTTTATGAATTTAAGTTTTATCAATAATCTTTCAAAGTTATGTAAATAATAATTGTATTGCCTATTTTCACGGTCAAACTAAAATAGCTTTATCATGTTTTTTTCAAAACAAATTAATTTTCTATAATTTTTTTTTTGTTCAGCACAATGTTGACAAATTATTTTTGAAAGTAGAAGCATGAACGAGGTTTTCGAAACAAAAAATTTTGCTTTTTAGAGAAAACATGATAATGTTAAAAAATAGAGCGCAAAATATGTTTTCAAAAAACACGATTTTTTCTTTAAACCTCTATAATTTTCGGCCTAATTGAGACATTTATTTTTTGTAAAAAAATTAAAAATTGATTTTCTCAAAAAACACATATTTAAATGTTAAAAAATTTTTTTGTACTTGTACTTTGATAATCAAGAGATATTGTAAGTTGCCCTAAAAATGTCTCTTGTTCTTATGCGCTATTTTTCATACTTTACGAAAAAAATTAAAACACTACATTTTGAAAATTTGTTTAAAAATAGTTAGAAAAATAAAAAAGGTAGGGTTTTCAAGAAATTCTTTTTTATGATTTTCTTCAAGTTTTGAAAACATGAAAAAAGTATAATTTCGGGAAAACTCACCTTTTTTATTTATATAAATATTTTAATTGTTGATCTTAGGTTTATTGACCAGGGAATATTCATTATTATTTTAGATCTTAATTTTGTTTGATTACTGGTCTATGTTAATATTATTAAAATATTGATAAATCTTAAGATTATGAAAAAAATCTCTTTATCTCCGCTGGGATCTGAACCCAGGACCTTCAGATTTCCGGTCTGATGCTCTTACCAACTGAGCTACGGAGA
>JAAAKG020211256.1:0-22559 GCA_010014905.2 Druon quercuslanigerum | reverse complement strand
CGCTGGAAGTTACAAGTGTTCGATTCGCGCCGAGCATCAGAAAAAAATTAATAATAATTTTTGAAAACAACAGTTTTAAATTTCTATCATATTTCCAATCGAAGGACATCTTAAAGCACATTCCCTGAAATTTTCATTTGAAAATTTCAAAAATTGAAGCACTGAGCACGAGTTAAAGTTAAAAGCGGATTAAAATCAAGTTTTTCAAAAAAGCAAGTTTTTTGGTTTTATTTCGAAAACTAAAAAAGTTACAACTTTTTCTCTAGAGGAAAAAAGATGCACAATAAAATTTTACGTCCAGATATATCCTTCACAAATTTTAAATCAAAAATTTGTTTGAAAGCCTCCAGAGGACTATGATTTCGCACGAGAAAATTCTATACGCCCTTATACGATCCGGCCCCTCAATTCAAGCTTTGATAAACAGAATTTGGACCCGTTGAATCCTGAGCTGTTGGATCTACTTCACGTCCCTTCTGTCTATTTTTGTTTTGTTTTTGTCATTGTTTTTATTTTGACTTATTTTCTGATTTTAAATCTTTATTTTCGTGTAAATTACTATGTTCTTTCGCGTCATATAAAAGCGCTGGTATTTGCGAATACCTATTTGTTTGTTGTCTCTGTGTGTTTCCAGACAGCTGACTAATGGAATTTAATAATTGGCCAGCTGGGTTTATATTTCTGAAATTATTATTGTAATTTTTCTTAAATTGTGGATTTCTTTGGAATCCAGAAATCTAGGTTGAAATTGTCTATTTTGTTGATTCTGATACCTAGGTCTGAATTGTCGTTGTTGATTTTGATTATAATTTTGTTTTTGATCTCTTTTCTCGTTCTCCTTTTCAATAATATTTTGACATTGATAATTTCCTTGATCATTTTTAGTTTTATTATTTTTATTATCATTCTTATCTAAAATGCTTAATTGTTGACCTCTAATTTTAGATGTCGCCAATTCTGTTTCCCGTTCTCGCCCTAAAATTTCTAATTCTGAAAAAATTGAAAAAGCGTTTATGAAACTATAAACCTTATATTCTATTATTTTCTAATTTCTTACTTTTTTTATATTCTATTTCACAATTACCTAATGTATTCTCGGTATTTAAGACAGTATTCTAATTTTATGTCTATGTGGGGTACGGTTTTGTCTGCTTGACTTGGGGGTACTTTCTGTTAGTATCTGAGTTTGTGTTGTCGTTCTGGGGATTGCACCTGTCGCTTGACTTGCCTATACCACCCCTCATTCTAATTCTCTATTTCGTACCGTTACGAATTCTAAGTTTGTATTTATTTTTTCTATTCCATTTTCTCTTTCTATCGAATGATTATCAATATTTCCTTTAACTAAATTACTAGCAATTTGCTTGTGCGTTATTTTTTTCAAGTATAATTTGCGGGATTTCATTTCTTTTAACTTTATTTTACGTTTTCTAGCAGATTCGCCGTTTTCGGAAACATTTTTATTTTTTCTTATCTTAAATGCCTCGTTTTTATCTATTATTTCTTTCTCCTTTATTCATTTCTAATTTTACGGCCTACCTCAGGAGTTCTTTACGGCTGATTAAAAACCGGCACGTTCACTTAAGTAAGCGTCTCGGTTTTTTCTGCTGGGGATTTCGCATTTTGTTTTACCACATAGCGGAAGTATCCACTGAAGGGGGAAAAGCTTAGGATTGTTTGAATTGCGTCACTCAAATTCTAGATTCGCGCCTTTCATACCTAGACATCGTAGTAACTTCAAATTTCTTTTTTCTTGTATTTACGATGGCATCGGATAGCCTTTGAAAAATAATTTACTTGAAATTGACATTATATTCCAGTTTTGAGCAGTATTAAATTGTAACTGTAAAATAAATCAATTCATAAAAACTCGTTAATTTAAAGTGTGGCCAATGCCTAGTCAATAGTCAATAGTCTATAAATAATTTATTAGTTAAAAATAAACTACGTAAAGCTGTTCCTGCAGTTATTAGAGATTGTTCGATTTAAAGTAAGGGGGGGGGGGGATTTTGTCGAATTGCGCTTGACACTTGCTCTTGTGCGAACATTCGAACGCTTTCCGTAAACGGCCTACCCAATGTTATGTAATCAATCACGCACTAAACAAGAGACGCATTCTGTCTTGCAATTATCATATCAGATTGCTTATATCGGGCCTCCGATTTTAATCAGCTAAAGCTCTTGTCCTCAAATCGCTATCTTCTGTCAGAAGGTCCTACATTCCGCAGTTGGACTTAATGTCGTTTTCTGTTCTTCGTATACAGCTTGTTCAAGCAGCGGGAGGGGGCGAACGTTCTGCGTACGTATCCTTTTTTGGAGGGGTAGAAAAGTTGATTTTGCAATGACTAATGCGAAGCTCTCTAAAGCTCTGGGTATTTCTGACACCACAGAGTATGCCGGTTCATGATAATGTTTCCTTCTATATTATTTTCAGCACACTGAAGAGTCAATTGCAATGCGAAAAAAATTACCTCCCAAATTTAAGCTTCAAAAACTGCAATTTTGACTCTTTATCATTCAAATTCAATATAAACCAGAAGAATCTTAAAATTTTAAATAATTGTGGGAAGGTCTTTACGTAGCTTATTTTGATCTACCAAAATTATGTGTTAACTGTACTGCATTTATTACAATTTAACCTAGAGTTATTTTCTGTGAAATATAAGTTATTTATATTAATGTATCGGCTTACATAAAAAATGTAAGCATACATAATAAATGAAAAAAAAAGCATTTAGAAAAAGTGGTTCTTATACCAGTTCGAATTGCCACCCTCATTTATGACCATCTTAAGTTTTCAGACACTAGTGATCAAAACTATATTTTCAAAAATTTATTTGGAATCTTACGACAAAAAACAACACTTAAGTGGGTATGTGAATAAATCATCCCGAAAATAAATCGAGAGATAATGCAAAAAAATTGAACTTTATTATGTAAACAAACCTATGAACATAGTTTAAATAAATATTAAGTCTACGCGAGATATCACAAATATTTTCATGCTAGCGTGGTCACATATTCTCGGAATATGTTCACCTATCCAAGAGTACTTAATCAACAAATTTATAGACTATGATTACTATCTCTGTGGAAGTGATGGGGGGAGGGGGATTTTCAACCTCAAAGCCAGCACAGGCATTTTTAAAAGCCTGTAGCTTCCTTCCTATTTTGGCGATTGAAAATCGTTATGACGATTTACGAAATGTTCTTATTTATCACTATTTTATTATATACTATTAGCGAAAAAAAGTTAACTTTTTGATATAGTGTCAGGAGAAACCCTGACCTTTCAGTGAATAGTTTCTGAGATATAAGACCACATGCTTAGGCAGTCATCATTCTCGTGCTCAGACGTAATACTTTAGTATTCCACAGACTAAAGTCGGTGCCAATTGTCCCTTATCTTGGGCTAGGACTCTTATTCTTTTGTTTAGAACTCGCACAAAAAAATCTCTGAAATGTCTTAAAAAAGTTTCTGAAAACATAAAATCTTCGGAATTTAACAATATGTTCACTTTTATTTTCAAATTTTTTTTCAAGTTAGAGGATAGAACGTTTTAAAACACAGGGGTTTTCGGATTTCTTTTTTAAAAGTCCGCTTGTACCTGCTCACATGAGGTGGTGACGTTGAGAAGAATCCAACAATTCACAGATATTCTCAGAACATTTTTGAATGTAAAAAGTTTTTCAAACTGGTGATATGTTCAATAGTTTACTTTTTACAGTTATTTATTTACAAGAGATGAAGCCGTTCAATGGCTCCAAATTTACAGTTTTGTCCTGCGAGTGACTGCAACAATTAAGTTGATGATAAAATCATTATTACGCAAGACACATTATTTTGAATATCAAAATCCTTTATTTTAAGTATCCTTTTAACGAAAACTGTAATTCCAGACGCAAGCCAAATGTCTGGAACTTATGTGGTTGAACGAAGCAGGTCCGTCTCAACGACTGGTCTCTGGAATTATTATTGTCCCGCTTTAAGCTTTCAGAAACTCTTTTAAGACATTTCAGAGGTTTTCTTGTGCGAGTTGTGAGCAAAAGAAGTGAGGAGCCTCGATATTTAGCACCGACTTTAGTTTGCAAGTCTACCATTTTTTCAACGCGTTCAAGTTTATTTAAAACGACATGCGATCAGCTAATTGACATTTTAAGATTGTTTGGTGGTGGGTCAGAGGGAGCTGAAATTATTTTTTATCTGTTATAAACAAATGAAAAGTGCAAACTACTCTTTTTAGAATTTACAATTAATTATTTATAAATATTCCATTAGTAAAAGCACAATTTAATAGTTTTCAACATATAAGCAGTGCATTTTTAATGAATTAACTGCTGAAAAATTATTTATTAATGTTTTTTTTTAGTCTACGATCTGTAAAATCATAGCTTTTAGATTCTAGCATGTAAAGGTGTCAGAGCGATTTCAGACTCCTTCGGGGTACCTAATTCAAGTGAGCCCGTCGCGTCTCACTATTAGGAGTCGTTGTTTTTTGGGAGTCCCCTTGCCTCTCACTATTCCGGGTGCTTCATTTTTATGAATACTCTTGCCTCTCACTTCACAGCGTTTTCTCATTGTTTCGCCCTTACTTCTCATCGGCTTTCGTCTTGTTCGCTTTTTCTATGATATTCTTTCTGGTTATACGCGTTGGTTTAGTGGATGTATCATTTTTCTGACTAATTTTCTTTGCCTTTGAAGTACTTTCCCTATTCAAAGTAAGTTTAGTTTCAGGAAAAATGTCATTTTTCTCATTATAGGAAAATCGTTTAAGACTCAACTGTCGCTCGTCATTAGGGTTAAACGCGTAATAGTTGACATGACCGGGTATTGTCACAGCCTTATTGAACCAATCAGCCAGTTTCAATATCATTGCACAATGAGCATGATGAGATCTGAAAAGTGCAGCTTTTTCATTTGAATTTCGTCTGACCCCTTCATATAAATCACGAGAACTTAGAATCTGCTTATCTGCTGGACGTTGGAAGCTGGCTCTTAATGCAAGTCGCTTTAAATTTCCTCCGATTCCATCGCATGGTCCTTTTTCATGCCTAGTTGGATGGAAAGTCCAGTCCGCTAAAATTTCAAAATCATTTTCGTGACACAGAAGGTTGGCGAAGTTCTACTTACTTTTAAAACGTTACGGTGCTCCATCTGTGACGTAATGGAACTTTTCGAGATGCTTCTTAAGACATGCAACAACTAAATTTTGAAACAGTTAAACAGAAACTTTATCATTATACTAGAAACGAACTTCAAGCACTGATTATGCCATACCAATACAAGAAACCTGCTCTACCGACTGAATTGAGTATAATATTTAATTTTTTTTTCTTGTTTATCTCATTTTAACACAAATTTATTATCTGATATTCTTTTATCTGTAAAAATGTCAAGTTTCCATACTGTAAGTACTGCTATTAATGAATGATTTTATTTCGGGAAACACAAAATGATGTGAACTTTGGCAGATTTTTTGCTTTTCTGTGAAACCTGATCGCTGTCCCAGTTTAATATTAAAAAATTCGATATTCTGAAACTAATTCAATATTACTTTCTTATCCTTTCAGGTCAGTTAAATGTGCCATTAATATATATGAGAAAATACTATATTATTAAGAGGCAATCATATTTTCTGACTTATTTTAGGTAAATCAATAAGTAGCAAACACAACAACAAGTTTTCATTTTTAGCCTTGACGCAATGTACAATTCTGCAACATCTTCAAGTAAGTCTCACTATTTGAGAACATCGTTAACAAAATAAAGTTTATTTCTTTTTGCCTACACATTTTTATAACTCCTGTACTTTCATTGTTTGGGATTAAATAGTCATCACAAGACCTCATTTCTTCCACTTCGGAACCATTGGTTATCTCCGGATTCTGTATTTTAAAGATTGAACGTGCTATTTCATCTTCACGAACTTCGAATTGCATCATAATAGTTGCACCTATCATCAGTCTCATTCATTTTTTAACCTTCCTAATAACCAATGCCAAGTTATTCATATAACGATAGCGATCATTTTCCGTTGGTGAGTTTTTCTATTTATTATGTTTCTTGAATATCACTGTTTTGATATCTTGAGAGTCAATCATATTTGATACCCTACTGAAAAATATTTGGGAAAGATCATAGAAACTCGTAAGCCCAAACGACCTCTTACGATTAGAATACGATGACCTAGATAGTTATGCTGGGAACCGCTATCGCAGGTAAAAATTATATATGCACTTAAAAGAAAAAGAGAATTTGTAGGCTCGCAAGAATTAGTAAAAGCTTTTTGAGTATTTCTAATGAGTAAAGCTCAGCACTTTTAGTAGGGTTAGTATGTTTCGTGAATATCAGGGTTTCACTATTTTGAGAGACAACCCAACGTCTCAGACTTATATAGAAACCAGCATTTTTTTTCTTACCTTATGACGCTTTTCAAAAAATTAATTTTTTTTATTTTTAATGTTACTTTTTACGATTCAAAGAAAAACTACGTGTCCTATCAAAAAATTATGGATGACAAATTTCCAGCTCTTTTTCAGGTGTACAAATTTTACCTTTTTCTTTCGTAGCTCAAGTCGTTTGTCCAAAAATTTAATTTAAACAAAATTGTTTATGTTTTTGACGAATAAGACAAAAACTATTTGTCCTATAAAGAAGTGGTTTATAAGAAATTTTTACATATTTTTGGGTGCACAATTTTTTTCATTCATATTTCTTTCGTATCTTGCATAGTTCAACGCAAAACGAAATTTTTTATTGTTCATTAGTTATGATGTAATCCAAATTTTAATTTTCGAGTCTTCAAGAAAATTTTAAAATTTGTAGTGAAAATCTTTTAGGGTTTAAGAAGAAACGTTTTTTTTCTCTTCAATTTTTTTATATAGTGCGTTGCTTGGCTCAAAATGTTCAATTTTTATTTTTTTATTTTTTACCCCCCAGTTTTTGTCAAATGACCCCGTTTTGAGACCTCTTGAATCCAACAAACAGGATTTTACGAATGTGTATTATGTATGTATTTCTCTATGTATTTATGTATGTATGTATTTCTCTATGTTTCTATGTATGTCTGTCTGTGAGCACGATAACTTGTGAAAAAATCGTTCTATTAGATTGGTTGTTGGTATACTCTTTTATTGTCCTAAAATAAAGGTCAAGTTCGTTAGCCAGCCATTTTGGATACAAATGCAGGAAGCGAGTACAGTTTGAAAATTTTTAAGACCACTTTTTTTTACTACGAAACTTCTCTGTACGGATATTCATAGTAATAAAAATATTGAACAATTTATGCTAATGACTTTTTTTTCATAAATCGATAAATTACCAGAGATATAGCATTCACAAAATTTTAAAAAACAAACAAAAATGAACATTTTAAGCCAAATAACGCACGGCATGAAAAAAAAGTAAAGTGAAAAAAAAATTATATTATAGGCAATGGAAAATCTAAAAATTACATATTTAGGTCCAACTATGCAAAATACGGTAGAACATAAGTAGAAAAAAATTGTGCATTTGAAAAATATCTACAAATTTGTGATTAATTACTTTTCGATAGGGTGCGTAGTTTTTGAAAAACATCCTTAACAGTCAAACAAAATCTACCCGCTGCGTGGGCACATTCTCATTGAAACTTTTGTAATTGTTGTTTGTTTTTCGTCTCGTGTGTAAGGTTTCAAAAAATTCAATTTTTTATCTTTCTAATGTTTTTTTTATGATTAAAACCAAAAACAGAAAAGGTAATATATTTGTGTAAAATTTGATCCCTCTAATTTTTGTCAAATGTCCGCGTTTTGGGACCCCTCAATCCGAATAATAGGTTTTTACGAAAGTGTCTGTCTGTATGTTTGTTTGGCTGGCTGTATTTATGTGTTTATGTATGTATTTACGTCTGTTTTTCTGTGTGCACGATAAGACTTGAAAAAATTAAACTATGAGTTGGCAATCTTGGATATTTTTGAGACCACTTTTTTCAAATTCAAAACTTCTTTGCACGGATGTTCATATTATTAAAAAATTCGAACAATTATTCTTAATTTTTTTTTCACAAAAATGATATGCAATTAAATTATATGTAATCTCAGGGACACACTCGAGTGCGAAGCACGAGATACATGATGAGAATGTGTGCGCTAAAGTCGAAGGAGCTTTAACAAAGAGAATTCATAAGCACCAAATTACTGTTGTCGATGCTTTGACCTTCAGTTTTAAAAAGTCTGTGCCCGTAGCGCGAGCTAAATACAATATCGAGCGCAAAGTGCGAGATAAATACAATATCAAGCGCGAAGCCCGAGAACCAACAGTCTTTTTTTTAACAAAAAACGTATTGTGGTTAAACTTGTAGTGTTCGAGTACTACGAATAGCCACACATAGAATTTTTAAATTTAAAAAAAGGTCTCAACAATTTTGAAAATGTTCCAACTTTTTAAATTTTTAGCTAAAACAGCTGGTTAACGAACTTTACCTTTCCATTTGGTCCCGCTAACTGCGCGTGCTAAAATACAATCCAATTCGACTAGTCTTGCAAAAGTTATCCGGCATCAAAACAATACCTTCTTATTAAGATGAAAATGTAAAAAAATCAAACATTCGTATACTCAAAAATATTTTCCTTCGGTATTTTCTAAAGCACGGACATTAGTTTCATTCTTATACATTTAGTAGTTTAAATAGTTTTCTTACATCCCTATAACACATCAATATTGACAGCGTCGCAAACTTCTGCTTCTCGAGTGACACACAGTGGGCCAGGAACGAGAAAAAGTTGGTCAAAAGTGTAAATTTAATTGGGTTTTCACCAAAGTTAGTATTTAGGTATTATGAAAATCACTGATCATGAATTTGATACAAAAAATTAAAAATAGCACATGAAAAATATCGTCACGAAATGAGAATTTTTTTTACTTAAAGATTTTCAATTTGATATTTCTAAAGATTCTGATAAAAAAAATATTACAAAAAATAAAAAAATCCTTAAAAGGGAAGTTTTAAATTCTAACCGGTAAATTAAATGTAATAAAAAAATGTAAGCAAAATTCTACGTTGATTAAAAACATGAAAATATAAGAAAAATTCGTTTTTTTCAATATGAGCGCCAATTACACAGGATTGTTAATATCTGAACGACTGCACTTTTTAATAAATGAAAACAAATGTATTTTTTCAATCTTACATGTCAATAAAACGAAATAATGGAAATTTTAGGATAATAAGTTGTAGGTATAACCTAGAATATATTTTATTCCATTTTTTAGGATTCATTAAAATCACTTTCGCACTCATCTTGAGATTCGTAATTTTTCTTATCTGTTAGTATCGGCAGATACTAAATTTTTATTACTAATACCTTTTCTGTCGTGAATCACCTATTGAGCAATAAAGATCCATCTTCATCCACATTGCGTTCTTAGACTCAAAAGTTTTTTTAGGATATTTTGCACAGCTCCAGTGTTTTTTAACGTACTTGGAAAAAGATTGAAGTTTTTTTTTAATTTATTTTTTTTACATTCTCACATTTCTGCACAATTTTCTTCTAAAAAACATTTTACAAAACTTTCATGACCCTTTTTGTGATAAAAATCAAAAATATGGGCATTTGTTTAACAATTTTCCACTTTTAAATATTTAAAGTGGAATTGGGCAAAATATTAATGTGGGACCAAGATTTTTCCGTGTTGTGATTGTTAAAGCAAAAGTAAAATTTTAAGCAAATTTATTTCGCTGTGTGCAGTGAGGGTAGGGTCCAGAAAGTTTTTTTTGAAAAAGACTGTCCATAAGAAAATCCATTTTCTTCGTAATATTTATTTCTTTATTAACACTGTGGCTTATTAAAACCGAAGCATTATTTGTAAGAAAACTTTCCTTAACATAAGAAAAGGGTAGTGTACTTTAAACATTACAGTCTGTTGGAGGCATTCGCGAGGAACCTGTCTTAATGCAGCTGTGAGAAGATAATAGGCAGATTAAAACTTGCCTTTAACAGAAATTCTTACAAATCCGTGTATTTCTTGTTCTAATAGCTTTTTAGAATGATTTTAAAGAAATACGAAACAAGTATATACATTATTTTAATGTTATAAATAAATATTAAAATTGATTAAAATAACAATAAAAAATAATATTTTACTTTAGAATATGTTTTTCCTAATAAAAACAAACGGAAAATGTCTTATATTAATTTAAAAATTACAAATACTTCGTTCTTAAGTATATAAGTGCAATGATGCACATACACGGAGAAAACACAGAACTTGAAATTGGGTGAAAAGTGAGTTTTTTAAATGTAGACCGTATTCACGTATTCCGCCAATAATAATAAACATACCGATAATATTCAGACCATTTGCACATTGAACGAAGCGAATCTCTATTGTCTTCACGTATAAAACCCAGAAAAATAAAAAATAAGCAAATTCACATCAGACATTTATATAATAATAATTTTTTGCCTTATAGTTATTTTTTTTTTAACTTTGCTTCAAAACAAAAATAGTCACCGTTAAAAGCAGCATATGGCACTCCAACTCCTTTTCGATGGTCTTTCGGGACTCTATAAACCAAAATTGAATGAATAATAGGTCATCCAAAAGCCTATTTAATACAGTTTCTATGAATGAATGCTATGCTAGAATGTTATGGTTGGTTTTTTTACATCACCAGAGGTTCTTGTTTTAATATATAGAATAAAAAGCATAAAGAAGGGATAATGATTTATCTCTGAGAAAATAAAGAGGAAAGAGAGGATGTTGTTGCAGGTTAAGATCGCGGCCAACGCCGTAAGGGCGGCAAAGATGATAACAAACCACTCTTAGGGCCCCATTATATCTCTAGTGATGCGTCATTTTCGCGTAAGTAGGACACCTGGATAGTATATGTTCTAGGTATTTAGTATGTCCATGACACGCTTTGTACCTAGCGCTCAGAACTTCTTAATGTGAAATACGGCTACGGTATTCCACGGTGGAAATGAAACCATCCTGGCAAGCGAAAATGAAATCCTCTATACATGAATTAATCTATGATGGTCGGATAAAAGCCAAATTTTGCCGAGAAATAATGTGTTGAACACCGACACATTACTCGCGGTTACCGATAAGGTAATTAATGAAGTTCTATTTGACAAGAAAAAATACCATTTACGATACCTTGCTCAAAAGAGCATGATATTTAGAAACTATCAATAGTACCGATAACGCACATATTACGTAACTATTACATAGTTTGAACATACGAGCGCAACAAAGAGGTGGTGACTCAAGTCGTTGTTGAGCGGAACTGAGTTGCCATCCCCCAGTCCTAGCTACTCGAATAAAAGGCCGGTCGTGAGGAACCCAGGACCGTAAGCGAACCAATATCACCCGCGACCTCAGAAGAGAAAATATCTTGATGAATCCGAACAGGTTTTGAATCATCGTGCGTTTCTGACCATTTTCAGGAGATGTATGCCAAGCAAGAATGCAGTAGCCTAGAGCAGAGTACAATCGGCTTTGGAAAGAACCTCTCACAGGTGTTACGTCCTAAATGTGGCTTTAAAGCATAGTTAGAATTGCATAGTTCTCGTCAGTATCAAGATGTCTAATGAGACTTATATTTAAAAATTCCAAGATGTTGTTTTGTTGTCACGCGATAATTTTTAGATGAAATAGTAAATCTATTTTTCCAAAGGGGCATCAATTTCTCTATGCATCTCAGGATGTGTGGATACACCTTCCCTCTTTTCAGCAGATATATTATAAGTCTATGAGTGTTTATTTCGAAAGCTTTTGTGGTAGTCAATTCCGGGAATTAAGAGCACATGCTTGTGGGTGGCTGCGTCTTTCCAAACGCACCTGTCAATCAGCGGATTCTCTCGGCAGCATGCTACACGTTTTTTCGAGCTACGTTGATCATTCATCTGTCTCCACACAGGCTCTATTCTTCAAAACAACCTGTAGGTTGGAGAACCTGTAAAGATCTTATATAGCGTATTCAAGCATAAGTAAGACACCATCCACTGCTGGATAGCAGTTTCCCACTTTCAATATGAGGCGGTTATGCGAGCCAAGTAGGCTAGTCCTTCGTATCATATTCTGTACCTTCGGAAACTATCCTAACTATCTCTAAAAAGTCTCTACAAGGTTCGTTTTCGTAGAGTTTTGTCAGAAGCAGGGAGAGCGCTAAAAAAGCTCGATGGTTCAATGAGAAACTGTTAGTTCTCTCTTCTCTATCCCTTTCTCTGCTGTATTTTCCTCCTCACGTCAGATAAAAACTCCATTTAATCAAAATTGTACTGCTTGCTTGTCAGCGGCATTGACTTAATTAGTGTTGCACTGGTTGGTTATGGTACTATATATGGTGTTTACGCGCCAAAGCTTTCACTAACAGGAATAATGGTGGCATCGTAGAAGTTCAACAATCCATCCTTAAATTTGTTTGTCCATTCGATGTGAGTTTTTAGTCTGTTCGTCGTCGTATTTCAATCCAATTTATTTTCATCACCCCCATCTTCAGGGTGATCGGCGAGGTTTTCTACAAAATAAGTTTGACCATCCTTCTAGCCCGTCATGTCAGAGTGGCCCTTTAAGATACTTGACCTAGGTGCTATTTAGCCTTTGTCCTGTTTGTTACGTCTCTAATTGAGAGATAATTTCTTCAGGATAATTCCTGGACGATTGCTCACGGCTAATTATTAATTATGGTAACCAGATTCCGCAGAAAACCTGGGTTTTGGCTTTTTACTAATTATTTTATTTTTTTGAAATGGATAGACAGTTTTCCATGTAAACTTACAAACTATGTTAAATTGCAAATATTATTCACTGTGAATGAGTTTCCCGACAGCTTCCGTAAAGTGTATGAGATAAGGAGTAATGCCAAAAGAAAGGATAGGCAAAGGCACACAAAAAATATTGATTTCACTAACAACAACGTCTAAAATTAAATTTATTTTTTATTTATTTTTTATAATAATTTTTTTAAAATTTTTTTTTCAATTTTTTTTCAATTTTTTTTCAATTTTTTTTTATTCAACACGATTTGACTGTCATGAATGACGCCATCTTTTAAGCAGGCTGAAATTTTATAATCGTTAATAGAGGTTTAATGTGACTACTTAAGTACAAAAAGTTTCAGATTCCGATAACAAACATTTCAGTTAGTGAATTACTTTTACAGGAGTGTACAGGTGACTATTTGTTTAGGGCTTTAATTTGTGAGTAAGTTTTAGCGATTGGGAATGAAATAAAATAAGTCAAATTTTACAACTTTTGCTTAAGTTTTTCTACATACTAGCCGTACAACTCTTATATTCTGAAGTAGTATTTTAACTGTTCGTACAGTGCCCAAGTCCCTTCAGAAGACCCTGTAGAAGCTAGATACTCTAATTTTTATTTTTATGTGCGGGGAACGAAATACTTTAGTCATTTATATTTCGGTCTGCTGGCCTTAAAAATCTGAATTGCTTACACTTCCATTTTTTTACGGAATTTTCTTGAAACTAACTCTTAAAAACTAACGTACATCCACACTTTATCGCTACGCACGCTCACTCTTATGGCTTTTGCCTTCCTCCTGCCTTCTCTTCTGCTCCAACTTGCCCAAAAGCCCCTTTACCCATGTTACTGCATTTTTGTCCTCCCTTTAATGTATCGATAACTCCATGCGTATCCCACTCAGTTTCATCTCCTTACTTTCCTCCCACCAGTGCTTCAATCATGCAGTCCCCTTCCTGCACAATTCACAGATCCTGTTCTCTATACAAAGCCAAAACCTATTAAAATCCTCTATGCATCCACATCTCATCCTTGCTATCAGGTGCTGATTTTCTTTCTTTTCTGCCTTCTGTTTCTCCATGCCGTTATCCTTAATCATCTCATACAGCTTTCTTCCTTCTTCGTGCCTTCTTCTCGCATAATCCATCTGCAGTATATCTGTTCTAAAATACATTTCCCTTTCAACCTCTATATTCTCATCCCCCATCCTGTTCTCCGCCACCCACGAACAATTTTTAACCAGCTAAACTTGGTTTTCCCGTCTTTCTCAATTTGAACAATTTTATTCTCCATTTAAAATCATGATCGAACAACATCTTTTGTATCCTCGATAACTGCACCGCCTTTTCCTTCGACTTTCAATAACCTCCCTTATCTCTGCCAATTCCTTACCTAAACACCATAACATTGGACTCTCCGTATTCAGCTCTAACCTTTTCTTTTGCAAGTATTTTATCAACCTTCTTATCATATCCTTTAAGGCCTCCTCGTTCTTTGGTAGCATCACTATGGCATGAGCACATGCGACTCACCATATCCTAACGCCTGCTACCCTAATTTCTCTTACCACTGCGACCGCTAGCTTACTTTCAATATCCGCTATTAACACTGCAAAACCCTGAGAAATCTCCGATAGTGCTCCTTTCCTCCCTAAATCCCGCCTCTTTCTCCAGCAACATTCCTTTCCCCTCGATATTCTTACACAGCCTATCCTCTAACACCATTTCCTATATTTTGTAATTCGTATTAATTATTGTAATATCTCGATAATTTTCCTACCTTTCCCTACACCCTCCTTGATAAACTTGCATGACCAAACCCTTCCACCACCCTTTAAGGAATCCCTTCGCCCTCCATACATTCCTGACTATCCTCTTCAGCCTCTTTCTTGCCTATTATATGCTAAACAGCGACGCTTTGTTCTCAACCCCTTCCACCTCTACTGTATTAGACTATGGGCCTTAGAATGCGCGTACTTTCTGATTTTTTCAGGAGCCTCCTACTATCGAGGTGCTTTTTTCGGTAAATCTTTTTACATAACAACATCGAGGTGATTGTTTTCGGTGAGTCCCCTTACATCTCACAATTAAGGCCCTAATTTTCAATGAGCATTTTACTTCAAGTTTTCAAAATGGTGTCCTTCCACTTCGATGCAGTCTTCGGTCCGCGCTTGGATAAACTGCACACAAAAGCGACTCACGTGGGCGAACGAGCATATCCAAAGCGTCTGGTCGAATGTACTGTTCACAGATGAATCATCGTTCTAGGCCTCGGTTTAAACACAACGTCCGTGGTCCCTCTGCGGACTACCATTCGTCTAACTCAGCATTAGGCATCCAGTTAAGGTTCATGTGTGGGGTTGGTTCTTCAAGTTGTGTTTTGGCAGTCGCCTGTGCAGCCAGTGAAAAATGCGATCACTCTTTTGAACTGGCCATTACCATCCCCATATGCAAATCATAATGCTAATCTGTGGTCATTATCCAACACTATGGTCGAAAGTTCGGTGGCAAGTACACCCCGAAGCTGCTAAGTTATAACCGACAATCATGTGGATTACATGCCATATTACTTAAAAGCTTTTGTAAAATTGACTATATAAGGTACCATATTTAACCAAAACGAATGTAAGAAAGACAACGAACCCAAAAAAACCAAACCGCACGCTTCAACTCAAACAAATCGCCCCATTGTCTTCTTTATCTTTCTTTTGGAAGGGCATTTCTTGAACAGTTAATAATGTCAGTTTTCGTCCCTACCGACATTAGGGGGTGGGGTGTGGTGTAAATTTTTGCGTCGTTGCTTTTCCGTCCCGAAATTTAAAAGTTTGTATTCCATACATTTTTTCGTTAGATACGTGGCTTGATATCGAGAGATGTAAGCTCGTCCTTCGTCCATGGAACCACTCTAAATAAATAGAATTCTTCCGTGAACCTGAGAGTGAACCGCCTGCCATATAATGTATTTAATCATACAGAGAATTCAGAAAGCTTACTGTTTTGCCCAGTTTATATTTGTGCTCAGTGGATGTATGCATCCTTTGATCTTATTATCAGCCGCTAGTTTCGTATCACTGATTGCGTCTGCAAAAGTTCTCGCTGCAATACACACAGTGCAATTGATCATAAAGAGTTCAGATTTTTTGGAACGACTCCAAGATGCGCTTTCAGCCATGTCTGTGGGTTAGGGAGAATCCTGGATGTTGATGTTGCTCCTGGTTTTAAAGCATCACTCTTTCTCTATTGGATGAATGCCCGTGGTTGGTCTTAGTGTAGCTTCTCTTTCTCTGTTGCCGGCTTGTTCTGGCTCGGTCGAAGCAGGCACTTCATTTATACAACCCCTTTTGCGGAGATGAGAGACATGGTTTCGAAGCAGTTGGTGCAAAGTGTGTGAGAGCTCTAGGTGCTTCTAGTCACAAAGTGCATGCAGTCACACCATGTAACCTGTTAGCTCAGGGCGCATATTGGAATCGTAGCACTCCAGCATATGATTTTAGGCGCAATAGGCATTACAAAATTTAATCCAAGTCAAATTGTAGTTTTTAAAAATCCACGGGATCAGACAAATATTCCTGTACGGAAAAAGGTTCCGGTTGTACGTCTGTAATACGCCGATAGGTTATAGTTGGATGGGGTAAAGGAAAGTTAACAATTTGCAAACTCTCTGCCGTCTAAGTGAACAACAATAAAAATTATTATTACGCACCGCTGACACTAATATAATTCCTAGAATTTTTGAGTGTATGTCTAATTTAATAGGAGGAAATGTCCCCTTTATTCTATTGCAAAAATCACATTTGCTAAAGTCCCTGATAGTATAAAAAAATATAATTGTTCAGCGTGTAGGTTTTCTTCTAATTTTAATAGCTACTGTTTTAGGAACTATACTTTCATCGCTAACTGAAAGACGCATTTACTTGCACACACACACTACTTATGGATGACGCGAGAAAGATGATCTTTATACCGCCGGAAATTGTTGAACGGCTACAACAGATTCATGTTTTACAACCTGCAGTTCAAGCTCTTGACAGTATACTCAGTCTACTCCATATTAAATTTCAAAAAAGTTTTAATACGTATTTGCCTGAATACGAACGTACCAAATGCTAGTCATACAATCAAGTATTCTAACGTTATTTACATTATATAGAGACACCGGTATCTCGAGGCATTTAGACAGGTGTGTGGAAAATCTAGGCTCCTCTCTGAGGAGCCACTAAGATTTAACAACCATGTTGTTTAAAAAGTTTAAATAGTTATTAAAACTTGTAATTATTCCGTCCCTTCATATTTTGCAAACTTATAAAAAGATCAACATTTTGGTGGGTCAGCATATGTCTGCTGTAAGATAGTTTTGGATGAAGAAACTATAAGCTTGCAAAATATGGGGCAGAGGAAGGTTTTATTACAAGTTGTAATAACTATTTTTCAATTTGTTAAACAACGCGCATTTAAACCTTAGTTTTACACCTGTCTAAATTCCTCGAGATAACGATGTTTATCAACGACATCGATAAATTAAAACAAAATAAATTAAAACAAAATAAAAATGATAATGATGACAATGTCATTACTTACAATCATACCAGTGATAATGTTTACAACAAAATACGCTATAATTCAATACTTCCAAACATTATAGAGTATACCTGCCGCACATCAGTGAAATTCTGTGCGATTATTAAAGCACTTGTCATTTAATTTATCTGCGCTCATTAGTTGGATTAAGTAGAGTTTTGTCCCAATTCACGAAAAAAAACCCCAGACACCAATTTTGTTCACCTCGAAAATGCTGCTACGCGTAAAAGAAAGGAGACTTCTACGGCAGGAGACATTATTTTGCATGTTTCATTGGTTCTGGTAACACACGATAAGAGTATATGAGAAATCCTAGTTCACGACCAGAAGGACATGAATTTAGTTCCCGCAAATATCATAGAAAGTAACAGATACACTCTTCTCTTTAAAACAATACAGCACAAAGTGGCAGTAGTAGGGGTACTGGCGACAGCGGTACTATTAAGACCGAATACTTATCCGAACGTGCTGAGGTGGTGACGTTTGCAGGAACAGTATTATTATGAACCTGATCTACCCCAATCTTACCCGGGTGTATGTCTTCTTTTAATAAATAAAAGAGAATCAATGTGCCCGATTATGACACTTGTTTGAAGAACAAGAAGCGTACACCAAGCACAAACAAGTGAGATGTAAATTTTCTAGACGTCATTATACAGTATCACCTTTTGATAGCGTCTGCGAGGCAGACTTAATTAACATACGATCTCTTGAAACAATAACAATAATGTGGCATTTTCATTACCAGTCTTTGATGTTTTAGGTAAATATGCATGGGTTAGACCCACGCAATTTTAAACCGATAAGCTTTCAGAATCTCCATGTGCTCTTTCCCAAACCTTTCTTAAAGATGAAGAAATTTAATTTCGTAATTCACGAAATCGCGATATTAATGTAGCAATTATTGCAAGATTTCACAGCGCCATAAAATATCGTTTATGGATTTTCTTTACTCGCATGCACGTCAAAAGATATACTGAAGGTTTAAAGCAACTAGTGCATGCATATAATGAAGCCTATCACACAGGTATTAAGATAGCAGCGTCTCATGTCATCGTTGAGAATGCAGGGCAAGCTTGGTCCAATATTGCAATTAGACTTAAGTCTCGTGGACGAAAAGTTAAATACAGTGTTAAATACATTGAACGTAGTAGTAGAGCAAAAGTTGCCATGTCATAGGATTATGAGAGGCTTTTTCAAAAGAATTATTTAAAATTGTACAAATATGTTTGAAACTTAAAGTTCTTGTGTATATTGTCTGTTATTTGAAAAACGAAGAAATTGGTGTGCTCTTTTACAAAGAAGAGTTAGCTAGAGTACAAAACTGTACATTTGCAGAAATTTTTCAGGTTAATAAGGTTCGAAACGAAAAAGGTCCTGGAAAACAAACAATGTTTCGTCAATGTCATTGGCTATTCAGAGAAATTGAACTCGTCGCTACTGAATGCCAACTTAGAAATCACCGTTGAATCATTCAGAATCATTGTTTTGTAGTTCTACTTGTTAATAGTGGGATGCAGTATTTTGCAGAAAACACTATAACCTATTTAATCACTCAATTACCATAGCACATACTCCTTATTGGCACTAGAACGTTGCTTTTACCTTTTTTCTAATTCAATAGTTCTATCGCAAAGAAGTAGAAAAAATCCAAGTGTGGACATTATAATAATTCCCGAAAATTCTTAAAAGACAAGGTCAATGCAGTATTTGGTGCTATAATTCTGGGTGTTATACAAACATTGATTGTTTACCTGAAGAAATAAATTTGAATGTAGGTACACAAGGATTTTTGATATTAGGTATCTTCACTTCAATCACCACCTAACTTCACTTCTATAATTTCTGAGAGGAAAAAATGGACCAAATGCATGGGATTTCGTCCATTCCTCCTTATTTTGCTAATATCTTCGTAGCTACTAATAAGTATTATTCATTATGAAGATGAAAGAAAATTAAAGTTTTCTCTCAAGCATGAAAATGCCTAATTTGTTTATGAGACAGGTAGTCATGTTAAAGTGGCTCTAAGTTACTGGTTTGAATCCATTCCACCTTTAAAATTATAAGAATTATTTTGCATACTATTTTTACGGTATGCAGGTATGTTCAAAACATATAAAAACGGTTTTCACACAAGAAAAACTCTACTTATATATATTTCACACGCATTTTTTTAGGCTCAGGAATTTATTTTCTCAACGAGGTTAATTCTGCTTCAAGAACCGATTATGCTAACGGCAATAGTCTCATTGCCTGCTGACCTATTTGCAAATAATAATGAACTTTTTATAAGCTGAATAGGATAATATTCTTGAATTGACTTGTCATGTCATGTTGTGGTTCATTTGAAGCCTAATAAAACCCGACTAAGCTGCACGAGTTTCAGCAGTACTCTTTCAATCTTCCTATGTATCATATCGGCTACGCGAAAGATGACATTATTTTTCTTATTTATTTAATTATGGATTACATTATTGATAGTCCAGAATTTTAAGACACAGGGGAACATTTTATACCAAAGTAAGTTGAAATTGTTGACATTTTAGTAATTATTTCGGCCATTGGATATTTGCTACACCAAATTCTTTTAATCAATTGCAGAAATTCATGCAATTGAAGAAAAAAATTATATTTTTCTCAGATACGAAACGATTTCGTGGTATTGTATGGAAAGGCGGCTCTTTACGCTCTTATTAAGTGTATTGCGAACTACAAAATATAGCAATAGCAGCTGATAAAATTAACGTATAAGGCAAAAATAATTGAATTTCTAGAATACCTCTTATAAAATTTTTTTTTGAAGATCGACGATGAGAGAGTATGCGCATCTGATGCAAACCTAGAGCAGTCTACTACTCACTGCATTTATCATTGAGTCAGAAAAAAAACTTCGCTACAATGTTCTTCAAATAATGCTTTATGTTGCAAAATTGGTTTCAGAAATATAGACAACTCTTTAGGAGACACAAAAACGAGTCGCAGCGGAAGAAGAAGACAAGGGAGAAAGAAAAAGAAGGAAAAAAGCAATAGGCTGTTCTTAATTATATTCTTAATGCAAGCTTCTAGCCTGATGCAAAAAAAAACCTACTTAGAAGAACCTAGAAGAAGATAAACTATGATATAGTTGTTGTACTATTTTATATATTTCATTTATCTATTGAACGTCGCTGAATTTTTGTGACCGTCGCCTAATGCGAGGACCCCTCCAGCCTACCACCTTGACGTCGCGCGCATTCCTGGTCTTCTTGAGACAACAAGTGCCACGTTGTGGTTATAGGTTTTCATTTTAAGTTAATGCCTGTTTACAAATTGTTATTCGCACTTGGCGACCTAGAGCGTGGCTGACGCCCTAAATCTTAAATCAAATATCAAGAGAGCCCGGAAGACACGTTTGGGGTAATGTGAAATAAAAATAGGATAAAGGATAAGGGATATTTAATTGACCATGACTTGGCGCGGAAGGAAAGGGATATACAGATAATGCTGAGCGACCGGGTTATGAGGGAGAGGATTAAAGGGAGAGCGGTAAAGTTTAAGTATAGGAAAATAAAAATAGATTGGAAAATATGTGTGTGGGATAAGGAGAAAGAGGTGCTAAAAGTGTCAAAAGGAGCCTTTTTACGTAGAAAGTAGGAAGGTGGGGATAAAACATGATGGCCGAGTAGTAAAGGTGCTGTATTATAACGTAACAGGAGGAAACGAAAAAGATGAGGATTTCTGGAGGTAGCTCAAGGAATTTGACTTCACGGAGTCTGGCTTGATTAGGATGATTTTCATCAGCCCATAAAAAATGGTCTTCCTTTAGCCACAGGCAAAAACCTTTCTGCCGATGTAACATAATGTGTTCACTTTTTGGTAAATTTTATATAAAATGGATAAATGCATTTAGTGCCATTTCTAGCATCCGATTAAGTTCAAGCGTTATATTATCGTAAGCAATACATGCTTAGTCAAAGAACGGGAGGATGAAACTCTTAACTAAAAGATTCCTAGTTGAGGTACACTTGAGAAAGTATCCTTAATCATTATGAAACCTGAAAGGAGGCAAGGCAGCGAGTGCATCGACAGAGGAAGAAGACAAAGACCCAATAATAATAGCGTTAGTTTTAGCTGGATTTAAAGCAAGGCAATTATTCTCAGTCATTATATTTTCACCAATGATTTTCAGTCTTATAATTAATTTTTAAAATTTTGAAAGGAAAATTTCACGTACGCAAAGAGGGACGAAATTGTTAAAAGCTGGCCAAAACCATAAAACGTTCATAAAATAAGACAAATTCTGTTACTCTCGGGATTTTGGACTCGCTGATTACGTATCTAATGTCAAATGGCAAAGAAAAAAAGAATCATAGATCCAATATTGCAGATATCAGATTCATAATAAGCGAGTTTAAAAACAACATTGCGTCAGTTTTTAGAAGAAGCAAAACTTTATTCAGCATACTTGCCCGCCATTGTGGATCTGCCATGTTTTTAGTTTTTAACATTGTATTCGTAATCAGCAAACTTAAAAACCTCCTTACACCAATTTAAAATAAAAAACAAAAATTTATTTAACATACTTCTCTGCCATATTGGATCCGCCATTTTGTTTTTACAATTTTTTAAAGGGGAGTCGTAATCAGCGACCGGAAAACCCCGTTCGTAACCAAATTTGTCCTATTTTATGAACATTTTATACCTTTGGCCAGCTTTTTGCGATTTCAGACCACTGTGAATCGGTCGAATTAGTTCCTTTTTCCATATATTTGCAAAAATACCAAATTGTTTCTGATTGCATTAAAGTTAAATTGGTTGTGAGAGTCCCTAACTTTCGAACTGAACCGAACTGAACAATACGCTGGCGCGAAAAACCAACATTGTGCGTCCAGGAAACGCCTGGGTGCGGAAAGGTGGCCCAGTCCAATCCGAAACTCAGCGCACTTTAAAATTTTAAAATCGGATAATATCTTCTGTCTGTTCTTTGAAGGTAAAATCTCGAAATTTCACTAAAAAATACTAAAATTTAAGGTTTTACAAAAATGGGCTTAAAATCGATATCGATGCCTTCCGACGGTGACTATACGATGAAAAGTCATCAGAGGGTACTTAGAGGTCCGTACCGAGTCGCCAGATTCACCTCATGCCAATCCTCATGGAGGGTGAAATGGCTCAAACTTGCGTATTTTCGAGTAAAACGCTTAAATAATTGTGCGGTCCCTGGGTCATGTCTGTCTACGAGCACACGAGCGTCT
>JAAAKG020211245.1:11710-22560 GCA_010014905.2 Druon quercuslanigerum | reverse complement strand
CTTAATCTTAAAAATTATAAAGTTCCATTTTCAGTTAAAAAATTATTGTTCAACTTTCAACCAAATAGATAAATTTTCAAGTAAAAATATAAATCTTCAAAAAAAAAAAATAATTTCATAACAAATTAAGCCAAAAATCCTTAAAAAAATAGTACTTTTCAATCCAAAAGAAAGGAATTTTTAACCATAAAAGATGACTTTAATAAAATTGGTGAATTTTCTACCAACCAGTTGCATTTTTAACCAAAAAAGTTGTAATTTATTATAAAACAGATTGATTTTTATTCAAAATAAAATCAGTTTTTCAAAGAAATATTTAAATTGTTATCCTAAAAATACTCCCGTTGCCTTTTAAAGATCAAAATATAAATTTTTAAACAGGAAAAAACTTTCTATGACAAAAATGTAATTTTTAATACAAAAAGACGAATTTTTTACGAAAAAGGATGAGTTTTTAATAACATTTTTGAATTCTCTACCAATTAGTTGCATTTTAAATAAAAGTTTGCAATTTCTCTTAAAAAAAATGAATTTTGATTAAAAATTTAAAAATTTTTTTGCAAAAAATAGTTGAATCTTCTTTCAAAAAAAATTCCAGTTGACTTTTCCATATCAAAACACTAATGTTTCAACAAAAAATAAGTTTCTACGAAAAAATTGAGTTTCCAATTAAAAAATACAAATTTTTAAATAAAAAATTTGATTTTTCATTTTAAAAAAAATAAATATCTACTAAAATGGACGATTTTTTTAATCGAAAAGAAAAAATATGTTTCTATGAATAAATTCCATTTTCAATAAAAAAAAGGAATTTTTAACCAAATGGATGACTTTTTAAATAAATTTTATAATTCTCTACCAAATAGTTGCATTTTTATCACAAAAAGAATAATTTCTTTAAAACAGCTTAATATTTATTTAAAAAGAAAAGAATTTTTTTTTAAATTTGATTTTTCATCCAAAAAAGATTCCTGTTGACTCTTTAAGAACAAAATATGAATTTTTTAATAAAAAATAAGCTTTTACAAAAAAAAATTTTATTTTCCATTTAAAAAAAAACATATTTTTTCAACCAAAAATGATAAATATTTAACAAAATAGTTGAATACTCAATCAAAGAACAATAATTTTTAAGAAAAAATTTGCGTTTTCATGAAAAAAAAAGAAATTTTTAGTAAAACAGATAAATTTATAAATCAAAAAGATAATTTAAAAAAAATAGTTCAATTTTCTGTTAAAAAGAACTCAGGTGAATTTTCACGACCCAAAATATGAATATTTAAACAAGAAATAAGTTTCTACGAAAAAACTGAATTTTTGATTCGAAAAAACGAATTTTTATCCGAAAAGGATGACTTTTTAATAAATTTGTTGAGTTCTCTACTAAATAGTTGCATTTTTATCCAAAAAAGATGAAATTTATCTTAAAACAGATTATTTTTTATCAAAAAAATAAAAATAAATTAAACAAAAAAAGTTGATTATTCATCCAAAAAAGATTCCAGTTGACTTTTAAAGAAGGAAAGATGAACTGTTTAACCATAAATAAGTTTCTACGAAAAAAAATTATTTTCAATTCAAAAAGACCAAAAAAGGATGAATTTTTTCAACGAAAAAGGATAAATTTTTTCAACGAAAAAGGATAAATTTTTTCAATGAAAAAGGATAAATTTTAACCAAAAAAAATTGAGATCTCTACCAAATAGTCAACCAAACAGTCAACTTTCATCGTACGAAATAAATAAATTTTCAACCAAAAGGTATGACTTTTTAACAAAATAGTTTAGTTTAAAAAAAAAAAAAAAACATTCGTTTTTATCCAAGAAAGATGACAAAATATGAACAAATTTTATTTATACATTTTCAAAATTGAATAAATTTCAATACTAAATCCTCGCAATTAAATAATTTTCAATTCCCTAAAAAACATTCAAAACTGCATCATTTTTTATCATAAAGAATAATTATTTAAAAGTCTTCAATTTCAAATAATCAAAAATGAAGAATTTTCTATTGTAAATATTTAAAACTGAACAGTTCAAAAAAAAAAGTTCAATTTCAATCAATTCTAAATCTTTATTTTAAGTTTTACAATGAAAAATTCTGCAATTTATATGATTTACATCCAAAATTTCTTTAATTTGGAAGACTTAGAATTGAAAACGATTGGCTCTTGGCAAAATATTTTAAATCTTTACTATTGAATAATTTTCAAAATTAAAAGCTTTCTTTACGTCTTCAAATTTAAAGATTCACTATTCAAACTAAAAATTCTTGAATGTCGAAAATGTATGTAGAATTACGAATTTGTTCATTATTTAAAACATTCAATTTCTGTTGAAGCAGGTGAATTTAAAAATGAAAACGACAAAACTTTCAATAAAAAGTCGAATTTTCAATCGAAAAGTTGCTTTTTTTATTCAAGAAAGATTAAATATTTCAACTGAAAAAGATACACTTTTAAATCAAACAGGCAAATTTTTAGACAATTTTTCATCCAAATAATAGTTCAGTTGATTTATCAGCAACAAAGTGTAAATTTCAAACAAAAGTTTCATTTTCTACGAAAAGATTTCAATTTTAAACTATAAAAGACGAATTTGCAACCAAAAAGGATTTCTTTTTAAGAAAACTGTTGAATTTTCAATCGAATAATAATATTTATAACTAAAAATCCCCCCCCCCCCTTGAGCTTTTACGTAATTTAAGTACGGGCCCTAAGATAATAGAATAAGGTTAAATTCAAAACTAAGAATTAATCGTATAAAGCGATTCAGTGGACCCCTCAATTAATTTAGCTACACCTTTGGTTCCTATAATAATCTTTTAAGTATAAAAATATCATACAGTAAATGTAATCAACAATAAAATCGTCTTTTTTTAATTCTAGAACTGTTTTATAATTCTAGAACTGTTTTATAGTTCAAGAAACTTTTGAAGTTCTAGAACATTTTAAAGTTCTAGAACTATTTTATAGTTCTAGAAGCTTTTAAAGTTCTAGAACTTTTTCATAGTTTTAGAACTATTTCACAACTGTGCAGACAGAATACTGTTTCGTTCATAACTGGAAATTGAAGGTGAGATTAAAAACATTTCTGCCCCCGCCCCCCCATTTTATTAAAATTGTAGAAAGAAATTTTATCCTAAAATTGAAGAGATTTTTAAAAAATCTACCCTCGCGATTCCTCTGTCTTTTTAAAATCGTTGAAGTATCAATACTGTCAGTTTTCTTTTTATGTCCAGAGGGATGTTGGCATCATTCCTTCAACGGTGCCGGCATTTGGTTTCAGTGTTTCGTTGCATAAAAATTTGAGCGGCAAGTCCACTATGTGACCCTGCAAATTTTTATTTTTATATTCACCTATTCAAGTAAATAATTCGTCTTTGAAATTACAGACTTCACGTAAGAAAATGATTTAAAAACAGGGGAAAGAGGGTGATATTTCAAAAAAATAAGATGATAATAGGAGAATAATAGGAGAATAAATTTAATACAAATATATGAACATTGTATTTAAGATTTAAAGTCGAAATATTTTAAACGAAAACAGACGAATTTTCAGGAAATGAGTTAAATTTTCAAGGCAGAATGTCCAATTTTGTAGAAAGCCTTTGACTTTTAAAACCGAAAAAGAGGAATGCATTTATAATCAAATATTTGAGCTTTCAAGCAAAAGAGAGGAATCTTCTACTAAATATTAAGGTTTGAACCTACCTAAGACAGAGAAAAAACGTAACCAAGTCTTAAATTTTCAAGCCAAAAAGACAGATTTTCTAAAAAAACAGTTAAAGTTTTGACCACAAAATTGTAATTTTCAAGAAAATAGTTTATTTTCCAACAGATCGTTAAATTTTTTACCAAAAAAGTGAAATTTTTTAGTCAAGAAAGAAAAATATTTCCGGAAAACTCTTGAATTTTGAAGCTATATAGACGGATTTTATGCAAAAATGCTGAAGTTTCAAACAGAAAATAAATAATCGACTAAATAGTTGAATTTTCTGCTAAAATACTGCAATTTTAAATAAAACAGTTAAACTTTTGTGCAAAAGAGAAATTTTTTTTTAACCAAACTCTTGAATTTTTAAGCTCTAAAAAGAAAATTTTTAACAAACAAAAAAAAAGTATTTTCAGTCAAGAAAGAAAAAAATTCCAATAAATGCTTGAATTTTTAGGCTAATAAGATGGATTTTCTAACAAAAATGTTTAAATTTTAAACAAAAAATATTATTTTTCAAGAAAAAGTTCATTTTTGATGAAATACTTGAATTTTCTTCTTATATACTGAAATTTTCAACCAAAAAGACAAATTTTTTAACCAAGACGGATTTTATGCTCAAAGAAGGCAAACAATTCAATCAAATACTTGGATTTTCAGGCCAAAAAGACAGATTTTCTACAAAAAAGTTGAAATTTTAACCAGAAAATATTAATTTTTAACAAAAAAGTTCATTTTTGATCAAATAGTTGAATTTTCTATCAAAATGATGAAATTTTTAAACCAAAAAGATAATTTTTCAACCAAACATTTGCATTTTTAAACAAATAGTTAAACATTAAACAAAAGAGATGATTTTTTAACACAAATTTTGAATTTTCAAGATTAAAAGATGATTTTTAAACCAAGAAATATTTTTTAGTAAAGAAAGAAAAACATTTTAACCAAATTCTTGAATTTTTAAGCCAAAAAGATTAACTCTTTAGAACAAAGAAGGAAAAAAATGTCCTTCAAATTGTTTAATTTTTATGCCAAAAATACGAATTTTCCACAAAACAGCTAAATTTTTAGCAAGAAAAGTACATTTTTAACTTAAAATTATTAATTTTTAACCATAAATGTAAATTTTTAACTTAGAAAAATTAAATTTCTACAAAATACGATGAATTCTCCAACCAAAATATATTTAATTTTTAACCAAATTCTTTTACAGTCTAGAAAGAAAAACAATTTAAGCAAAATCTTCAATTTTCAAGAGAAAAAGACGAATTTGCAAGCAAGAAAGATTTTTCAGTCAACAAAAAAAAACAAATTAACCAAATTCTTAAATGTTTAACCCAAAAACATGAAATTTCTAAAACAAAATTGAATTCTCAACCCAAAATTATTAATTTTCAACAAAAAAGTATTTTTGCCACCAAAAAGTTTCATTTTTTACTAAAATAGTAAAATTTGCGAAGAAAATAAGTACATTTTTAAAGCCAAAAAGATGAATCTTCAAACAAAAAAATGAATTTTTATCAAAAAAGTTCCACTTTCAGAATCACGTAGTTCAATTTTCAATCCATAGCCAACCAAACTGTAAAGCTTTCAAGCTGGAAAGACGAATTTTCTACAAGAGAGTTAAATTTTCAACGAAAAAGTTTGTTTTTTCCAAATAATATAATTTTTAACCAAATAGTTGAATTTTGATCCACAAAGATGAAGTTTCTATACAAAAGTTGAATTTTTTTACGCATAAATAAGAATTTTTATCATAAAAGGTGAATTTTCAAGCAAGAAAGATTTTTCAGTTAACAAATATGAAAAAAATAAACCAAATGTTAGAATTTTTAAGCAAGCTTTAGAAAATATTTACCTTTTAAACACTAAAAGATGATTTTTAAATTATATATGTAGTTGATTTTCATTTAAAAAAAAAATTAAAAACAAAAGGACGAATTTTCAAACAAGAAAGATTTTTCACACAAGAAAGAAAAACAATTTAACGGAATTATTAAATTTATAAAGCAAGAATACAAATTTTTAAAAAGACAGTTGAATTCTCAAACTGAAAATATTAGTTTTTAACAAAAAAGTTGATTTTAAATCATAAAATTAAATTTTCTACCAAAATAGTGAAATCTTCAACCGAAAAAGGTGAATATTTTACCGAGAATATTACTTTTGTAATAAACAAACGAATTTTTTTACAAAATAGGTACATAAATATTTAGCGAAATTGTTTAATTTTCTACTTAAAATATTAATTTTTAACAAAGTAGTTAAACTTTCAAAATTAGGGAGTTCAATTTTTAACCAATCAATTGGAATTTTCCAAGAAAAATGTACTAGATGAATCCTCACTTAAGATAGATTCATTTTCAACCGAAATAAGTAGTTTTAACCTAAATAAATAAATATTAAAACAAAAAATACAACTTTGTAAATATGAAAGAGTTTTCAATCCAAGAAAAAAAATTTCAAATAAATTTCAACCCGTCGATATTATAATCAGTTGCTTGAGTTTTTAACAAAATAGTTGAGTCCTACATCAAAACGGATTAATTATCACGCAAAGAGTTGCATTTCAACAAAAAAAGATAAAATTTCCACAAAATAGTTGAATATTCTAACCCAGAAATAACAATTTTCGACAAAAAAGTTAATTGGAAACCAAATAGTCAAATTTTTTACTAAATAACTGATTTTTTAACCCAAAAATACGATTTTTTTTATAAAATAGTTCGACTTTTAACCAACTAGTTGAATTTTAAACCAAAAAATATGACATTTTTTGTAGTTTACAAATTTTTTTATATTTTTAAATTTTCAACCAAAAGAAATAAATTTTTAACCAAAAATATAATATTAGAATTTTCAATTAAAAAAAGGAACTCTCAAGCAAAAAAGCTTAAAAATTAAAAAAAAATAGTTGAATACTCCAGCATAGTAGATCAATTTTTAAACCCAAAAGATGAATTTTCGAAATAGAATTTTTAATAAAAAAAGTTTCATTCATAAAAAAATAGTTGATCTTTCAAGCAAAAAGACAACTTTTGACAAAATGTTGAGATTTTAAACAAATAGTTGAATTTTTCTTACATTTTCAAGTTAAAAATATGGGTTTTCTACAAAATAGTAGACACTTCTATCCGAAAATATTAATTTTCAACAAAAAAATGAACTTTGAACCTGAAAGTTAAATTTTCTACGTAACTAGTAGAATTTTCATCCAAAAAGATTAATTTTCTAACAAAAAAATACGAATTTACAAAAAAATATTTAAACCCTCAACTAAAACAGATTAATTTTTGAACCAATAGTTGCTTGTTTGATCTAATAAAATCATTTTTCAACTAAAAAATTGCCTTTACCATCAAGTAGTTGAATTTTCCCTTCATTAAAATTAATTGTGAATGCAAAATTTTAAACCTGGGAACTTAACAAAGAAATATTTGAGTTTTAAATAAAAACAGTTGAATTCAATTTAAAAACATAAATTTTCATTTAAACGGATGTATTTTCAACCTAAAACAAGGAATATTAACCTTTAATTTTTAATTTTTAACCTATTAATAGTTAATTTAATTTAGTTTCATTTTTTATTTAAACTTTAATATTTAATTTTTAACTAAAATAGTTGAATATTCAAGGAAAAAACAATATTGAATCAAACAGTTGATTTTTCAACCAAAAGTGATGAATTCTGAAATTAAACTGTAATAATACAGTTTTTAATTTAAAAAAAAATAACTTTTAACAAATTTAGGGGAATTCTCAATGAAAAATGTAAGAGTTGATATTTTAAACAAAAAAAGGTTTTAATTTAAAAACAAAAACAGTAAAATTAAAAAAAAAAAACAAATTTCCAAAATCTTTATCCAAAGCAAATGAATTTTCAACAAAACAGTTCTATTTGCAAACAAGAAAGATTTTTCAGTCAACAAAAATATATAAAAATCAACCATATTTTAGAATTTTCATGAATGTTTCAGAAAGCATTTTTGTAAAATGAAAAATATTTTTAAAAAAATTAATTCAAATCAAAAAGACGAATTTTAAAACAAAAAAGATTTTTCAGCTAAGAAAACCAAATTTCCACCAAATGCGGAATTTTCAAGCGAGAAGATGAATTTGCTACAAAACACATTAATTTTTAATGCAGATAAATATAAATTTTTAAGAAAAAAGTTAATTTTAAACCAAATAGTTGAATTTTTTACGTAGACAGATAAAAATTCAACCAAAAGAGAACAGTTGATTTTTCATAAAAAATATGAAATTTCAATCCAAATACATGAATTTTTAACAAAGAAAGATCAATTTTTTAACAAGCAGGTTAACTTTCAAACAAATATTTGAAATTTCGACCAAAAAATATGACATTTTAACCTGTTTTAATTGTTCCATTTTCAACCAAAAGAGATGAATTCTGAATTACAACTGTAATAATACAGTTTCCAATTTGTTTAAATTAACTTTTAACCAATTCATGAAAATTCTCAATGAAAAATGTAATAGTGAATATTTTATTCCAAAAATATTTTAATTTTAAAAACCAAAAAAGGTTAAATTTTAAAAAAATCCCAAAACTATAATTAAATCTTCATCCAAAGCAGATGAATTTTCAACTGAAGAGATTTTCAACTAAAAACTTTTCGAATAAGAAAGATTTTTAATTTAAAAAAATAATACAAACCAAAAAGTCGAATTTTTAAACAAGAAAAATTTGTCAGTAAAGAAAAAAAAATACTTTTAATACTCGTAATGAAATTTTCAACCAAAAGTGATAAATTCTGAAATAAAGATTTTAATTTTTAATTTTTTTTTTTAGTTGACAGTTTTTAATTTTTTTAATTAACTTTTAACCATTTTAGACCAAAAACTTGAATTTTCCACCAAAATATTGCAATTTTCGATCCAAAAAAGTAAAGTTTTAATCAAGAAGATTGAATTTGTAAAAAAAAGAATTAACAAAATACATGAGCTTATAGCCAACAAAATAAGAATTTTAAAACAAAAGAGTTTCATATTCAAGCAAGAAAGATTTTTCACTCAACAAAGATAAAAAATTCACCAAATTCTTGAATTTTCAAGAATTTTCTTGTTTCATTTTCAATCAAAGAGATAAATTTCAAATAAAATTGATGAATCATGAACCAAAAAAATAATTTTCAACAAAGTAATTTAAAAAAATTCAATTAACATAATAATTGAATTTTTAACCAAAAGAGATGAATTCTGAACAAGAAATCATAATATTGGAATTTTCAATCCAAAAGAACGAACTTTTTACCAAATAAAATTACTTTTCTGTGTCAAAAATATAAATTTTTAATCCAAAAGAAATAATTTTCTATCCGAGAAGATGAATGTTTCATAAAACAGTTGAATTTTCAACCAAAAAGAAATAACTTTGAAAGAAAAATAGTCGTATTTTTCTGTTGGGTTTACGTTTAAGTTAAAAAAAATTAAGGAATTTCATGAAAAATGGAGAAAGAGGAATTCTGTAAAAAAGGGAAATAGGGGAAGGATTTTTGAAGTCTGAAATTAATGAATTAATTATAATTATATAATTATATAATTATAATTTAATTTATTTTTTATTTTTCAAATTTAATTAATTAATATTCAAATAATAACTTACCCTGATTTCCGCAAGCATATTTTCAGCCTTGACCGGGTCAGAAGAACATAATGGTGTCTCGTTTTGGTAAGACTTTAGTATCGAAAAATTAACTACATTGTCTGTTGGAATACACCGGAAAACTTCTTCGAAGATTTCGGTATTTTTTTTACTTCTGGAACACCAGACGTCTTTATAGAATGATTTTTTCACAATATCATCGATATTCAGCTTCTCATCTGACCACAAAAGTCCAAGGTGTTCTCGGAAAAGTTGTTTTCTTAGAGATCCGGCAAATCTCCCACAATCGAAAGACATCTCATTCATTCTCCCTTCAGTAAACTCTTGGTCCTGACATCAATTTAATTTTTCTATGTTATTTAAATTTACTTTTCGAATTAAATTTGAGAAACTTGTAGCAAAATACTGACACGAATTAAGAAAAATATAATAAAATTATAATATAAATAGTTTAAACATGGATAAATATAATATAAATATGTAAATCTTCTAAAATTCCCTGAAACTTTTTAAAGCTCCTGAAAATTATTTGAAAATTTAAAAATACTCTAAAATCTTTAGAATCATTTGGAATAAATTTAAATTGATTGAAGTGCCTTAAAAATTCTCAGGAATCTTTTAAAATACCATAAAATATTTCCAGTTCTTTGGACTCCCTTTAAATTTATTAAAGGGAAACAGTTTAACGGTGTAATAATAATAATTAACCCTCAAACGGGACACTGGTGCGAATTCGCACCGCATCAATTTTCAGTTTGTTAAGACAATATATTAAACATATTTTTTAAATATGCGTAATATATGCTATATGTTTATTACACGTTCAATATGTTAAATACTTAATATTAACATTGCAAAAAGAAAACAATTAATACAAGTGTCTACAAGTGTCTCTTAAAATACCCTAAAGTATTTCAAATACATTAAAATCTTTCGAAATTTATTGAAACATTTTTAAGCTCTTAAAAATTCCTCGGCATTTTTAAAAATGCCATAAAATCTCTCAAATTCTTTGAAACACTTCAAAATCTCTGAATCTTATTCTTAAAAATCCTTGGACCCTTATAAAATACCCTAAAATCTTTTAAATCGTTTGAAATATAAAATTATTCAAATCAACTGAAAAGTTCTCGAAATATTTAAAAATATCGTAATATTTCAAAAACTTTGAAATATTTTGCAACACTTTACGACTTTTTAAAGCATTTAAAAACTCCATGGAAGTTTAAAAAATGCCCTAAATCAAGCTTTTAAAAATTCCTTGGAATCTTTTAAAATACCCTAAAATCTTTTAAATCGTGTGGAATACATTCAAATGTTCAAAATCTATTGAAAATTCCTTAAGATCTGTTAAATTATGATCAAATATTTTAAATACTTTAGAATCTTTAAAATCCTTTGAAATCCTTAGAAAATTTTTAAAGTTTTTGAAAATTCCTTGAATCTTTTGAAAATACCTTAAAATTTGGAAAATTCTTTGAAATATAAAATTACTTAAATCGACT
>JAAAKG020211245.1:0-11610 GCA_010014905.2 Druon quercuslanigerum | reverse complement strand
GAAAAGTTCTCGAAATATTTAAAAATATCGTAATATTTTAAATACTTTGAAATATTTTGAAATACTTTGCGACTTTTTAAAGCATTTAAAAAATCTTTGGAAGTTTCAAAAGTACCCTGAATCATTTAAAATCCTTTGGAATAAATTGAAAAAATTGAAATCTCTTTATAATTCCTTGAAACTTTAAAAATTCCCTCAAGTATTTCAAATACTTTTAATATTTTTAAATCTCTTAAAAATTTTGAAAGCTTTTGAAAATTCCTTGACTCTTTTGAAAATACCTTAAAATTTGGAAAATTCTTTGAAATATAAAATTACTTAAATCGACTGAAAAGTTCTCGAAATATTTAAAAATATCGTAATATTTTAAATACTTTGAAATATTTTGAAATACTTTGCGACTTTTAAACGCATTAAAAAAATCCTTGGAAGTTTAAAAATACCCTAAATCATTTAAAATCCTCTGGAATGCATTCAAATTATTGAAATTTCGCACACGTTAAAAATATTTCACGGACTTCAATGAATTCTCAAAGTTTTCAATAACTAACAAATGTAAAAAAAGATATTTCATGAATACTTTAACAATTTCCAGATGTTTTTTAATATTTTATAAAGATTTCAATGATGTCCTAAAGGTTTTTAACAACAATTTTACGAATATTTCAAAATATTTCAAAAATATTTCAGATATTGTACAGATATTTCAACGATTTCCTAAAGATTTCAATAATATTCCAAAGATTTCAATGATTTCCCGAAGATTTTACATTGATCTTAAGGATTTGAATGATTTGAACAACAATTTTACAAATATTTCAAAATATTTCAAAAATATTTTAGATATTCCACAGATATTTCAACGATTTCCTAAAGATTTCCTATTGATTTCAATAATATTCCAAAGATTTTAATTATTTCCCAAAGATTTTAATGATATTAATCAAATATTTTTAATCATTTCAAAAATATTTTAGACATTCGGCAGAGATTTCAACCATTTCCTAAAGATAGCCTAAAGATTTCAGAGATTTGACAAAGATTTCAAGGATTTGAATGATTTCAACAACAATTTTACAAATATTTCAAAAATATTTCAGGATTTCGACAGAGATTTCAACGATTTCTATGATATTTCCTGAAGATTTCAATTATATTCCGAAGATTTAAATGATTTCCCAAAGATTTCACTAATTTTACAGTGATTTCAAGGATTTTCCAAAGATTTCAATGATTTCAATGATTTCAACAACAACTTTACAATTATTTCCAAATATTTCAAAAATATTTCATATATTTAAAAGATATTTTAACAATTTTTTTTTAAATTTCCAAGATTTTCCAAAGATTTTAACGATTTCTTAAAGATCTCCTAAAGATTTCAAAGATTTTCCAAAAATTTCAATGATTTTAATCCAATATATTCAATCATATCAAAAATATTTCAGATATTTGATAGATATTTTAACAATTTCTTCAATATTTCCAAGATTTGAATAATATTCCAAAGATTACCATGATTTCCCAAAGATTTCAAAGATTTTACAAAGATTTGAAGGATTTGAATGATTTCAACAACAATTTTCCAAATATTTCCAAAAATTTCAAAAATATTTCAGATATTCGACAGATATTTGAACGTTTTCTTAAATCTTTCCCAAACATTTAAATAATATTGCAAAGATTTCAATGATTTCTTACTGATTTCAAAGATCTTCCAAAGATTTTAAAGATTTTGCAAAGCTTTGAATAATTTGAACAATATGATGAAATATTTATAAAAGTTACTCACCTCTATAAGAACAGCAATTTCGCTATCCCTCGAAGCAATCATGCTCCTGTCATTGATGTTAGCCGATCCACAAATTACGATTTTGTCGTCAACAATCATTATTTTACTATGAACATAAATTAGTTCCGTAACTAGAGAACCATTCAGCATAGCGTGGGTCCTCAAACCATGGAATGTAATGTAATCGCTCGGGTCTTCGATCCCAGCGTCGATCAGTCGATTTAAAATTGCATCCTTCCCTCTATCATAAAAACCATAACAAAAATAACAATTATAAATTTTTCACTTTTTCATCCTCTTTTTTTCCTTCTTTCTTATTTTTTCTCTATTTAGCCGAAAAGCGATATTTTGATAACCTGTTTCTTAATAGTGATTACTTTTACAGCTTATTTCACACTAAATAATTCCTGATAAAATTTTTTACTTTGCAATGTTAAATGCAAATTTTTAAATTGGCTAAATAATTGAAATTCTAAATAATTTAGCTCAATTTCTTAACAGAAATCTCTTTCTTTAAATTTAAAAAAGACTGAATTTTAATATTAGCCATTTTAGAAATATAATAATTTTTATATTTTTATTGTTTCCGTTTTGGAAAATGGAATAAACTAAATAGATTGGTAAAGAGTTTCATCAATTTTAAAAAAATCATAAAAGTTATCAGATTGTTCAAATATTAAAAATGAACTTTAATGTTTATTTTTGAAATTGTATACGTTAGTCTATAAATTATTAAAATTCCTATTTATTTCTGGCAGGGTGTAAAGTGTTTCCGAATTTTTCTCATTTTTCCGCAAATAAATTAAAAGTTCCTTTTTTAAGTTGAAAAGTCAACTATTAAATTTCTCGTTAAGAATTCATTTTTGTGTCGGCTAAAACTATTATTATTTGGTTAAAAATTGAATTCTTTTCTGGAAAATTCAACAATTTTGTTGAAGTCATATTTCTTGTTTGAAATTTCAACTATTTTATTGAAAATTCTCTCTACTCGTTTTTAACCCTTCAAAAGAAATTTTTTTTCCCTGTTTCTAAGAAATTTGCGTTTTTTCCAATTTTTCCATTATTTTGCTTGAATGCAAACTGAATTAGTAGAACAAAATAAGCAAATAAAATTAACTTTGATTAAAGATTTAACTTTTTTTCTAAATTGAATTTTGTTTGTTTGTTGAAAATTAATTTTTTAAAATAAAAATTCAACTATTCCATTACTGGTGGATAATTGATCATTTTGAGTTGAAAATTTAATAACTTAGTCGAAAATTAAAGTATTTTGTTGTAAATTCGGCCTTTTTGGTAAAAATTAATCTTATTGGTTAAAAATTTTACTGTTTTATTAAAATTTTGTTGTTGAAAATAATTTTTTCCGCTAAAAATTCACCTATTCCATACTTGATAGAAAATGGATCGCTTTTGCTCGAAAATTGAACTTTTTTGTTGAAAAGTCGTATTTCTTAGTTGAACGTAGAAGTATTTTGTTGAAAATTCTCTCTATTCTTTTTTTAACCCTTTTTGAAAAAAAAACAATTCTTCTTTTTTCCCTGTTTCCAAGAAACTTTCGTTTTTTCCAAATTTTTCAATTTTTTTTTGCTTGAATGCGAGCTGAATTAATAAAATAGAATAAGGAACCATTAAGTAGAAAATAGAATTATTTTGTAGTAAATTCGTCTCTTTTGGTAAAAAATTAATCTTCCTTATTAAAAATGCAACAGTTTTATTAAAATTTTGTTGTTGAAAATAATTTTTTTCAACTGAAAATTCAACTATTCCATTCTTGATAGAAAATGGATCGTTTTTGGTCTAAAATTGAACTATTTTCTTAAAAAGTCATATTTCTTGTTTGGACGTTCAACTCTTTTGTTCAAAATACTCTCTATTAGATTTTTAACCCTTTTTAAAAAAATAATTCCTCTTCCTATTTCCCTGTTTCCAAGAAATTTTCCTTTTTTCCAATTTTTCAATTTTTTTTCTTGATTGAAAACTGAATTAGTGGAACAAAATAAGAAAAAAAAATTATTTTTGGTAGAAGATTTAACTGCTTTTTCTAAAATTAATTTTTGTGTGTTTGTTAAAAATTAATTTCTTAAACTAAAAATTCAATTATTCAATTACTGGTTGATAATTGATCATTTTTAGTTAAAAATTCAACCACTTTGTCAAAAATTTAAGTATTTGGTCGTAAATTCGCGGTTTTTGGTAAAAAAAATAATCAGCTTGATTAAAAATTTAACTATTTTATTGAAATTTTGTTGTGGAAAATCAATTTTTTCGATTGAAAATTGAACTATTTTACTACTGATGAAAAAATAGATCGTTTTTGGTTTAAAATTCAAGTAATTGGTTAAAAATTAAGTTTTTGATTGAAAAATCATATTTTTTGATCTCAAATTCAACTTTTTTGAAGAGTATTTTTCTTTTTTAATTAAAAGTTCAAGTATTTGATTTCAAATTTAAATATTCCAATCTGTGTTGGAAATTCATATTCTCAAGACTAAAATTTACATTTTGGGAAGAAAAGTGTTTTTTTTTTTGTCTAAAAGTTCGAATATTTTGTTGCAAATTCGTTTTTTTGGGGTTTAAAATATTTCGTAGAAAATTTAAATTTTTTTTTTAAATTCAACTTTCTGAATAAAAAAACATATTTTTTAATTGAAAATTCGTCCTCTCGGATTAAAAGTTCAAATATTTAGTTTAAAATTCGTCTGTTTATCTTGAAACTTCAACAATTTCACTGGATTTTTTTTTCTTTCTTGTCTATCAATTTTCTTTATTAAAAATTCAACTTTTTCGCATTGAAAATTACACTGCTTTGTAGAAAATTCATATTTGTAGCTAGAAAATTAAACAATTAAGCATAACATTTACCTTTTTTGTCGGAAATTTATGTGTTTTGCTGAAAATTTGTCTTTTTTTGGTAGAAATTTTTTTTTTGTTAAAAATTAGTATATGAAAAACAATCTGTTTCAAAGGCAAATACAACTTTTTATTAAGAATTCACATTTTCCGGCTCGAAATTCTACTATTTTGTAAATAATTCGTATTTGCATCTGAAAATTTAAGAATCTAGTAGATAATTTAACTGTTCGGTTGAAAATTTCTGTATTATGTTAAAAATTCGTTTTATTTGACAGGAAATCAATTTTTTTGTTAAAACCTCCAACTATTTGGTTAAAAATTAATTTTTTGCCATTTAACATTAATTTTGTTGTTAAAAATTCGTTGCCGTTATTAAAGAGAATGGCAAATTTATGTATTTTGTTGTAAATTCATATTTTGTTTGTAAAAAATTAATTTCTTTGAATAAATAAAAAATTATTTTTTTGTTAATAAGTACTTCCTTTAACCGAAAATTGAACTATTTGTTAAAATGAACTTTTTTCTTGAAAATGATATATTTTTGGTTTAAAATTTGAAATGTTTTGTAGGAACTTTGCATTTTTTGTTTAAAAATACCTTAATTTAGTATAATATTCAACTATTTGTAAAAAAAAATTAAGTTTCTATGTACAAAATTCGAAATTTCGGACTAAAATATTTTGTTAAAAAGTTGCCTTTTTTGGTTTAAGTTCAAGTATTTTCTTGAAAATTGCCCTTTTTTGCCTAAATCCAACCAATTTCTTTTATATTTAACTAAAATATTTTTTTGAAATATAAGTTATCATATTTTTCATTGAGAACTTATCTTCTTAGGTTGAAAATTAATTTGTACATTTAAAGCAATAAAAACTGAGTGCTTAAATTATTTTTATTTTTAATAGTTTAAAAATCGTTAAAAGGCTTTGCAATTTTATTTTAAAATCTTGAAAAATCTACATGTTCTTTTAGTTTTTTTCAAATTTTAAATTATTTTAAAAACGTTTTTAGAACTTTTAAACATTCTTTGGCTTTTTGCACCGAAATTCCGGTATGAATAGTAGAATTATGTCGGATTGCGTAGACACTTTTTTTAAATTATTAAAAATAATTTTAAACTTTGCATTAATTTTGAATCTTTTTAGAACTTTGAAATATTTCTTCAACTTACTCGAATTTTTTCTAGGAATAATTGGCGTTCTATATTTATTTATACATCAAAATTGAAAAATGTTACTAAACAATAAAAAAGTTTTCGAATAGATAGATTTTCAGTACTCTAAATTTTATCAAAATTTTTATTTTTTAAAAATATTTTTTGAAGAATCAATGAACTTTAACAAATTTTCAAAAATATATTATGAAGTTATTTTAAACTAGAAACATTTAAAATTTTACTTTTTTTCAAATTAAAATTACTAATTTAGAAGTTAAATTATTTGCATTTTAAATAGTTTCAGCATCCTTGAAAAGCTTGAAAACTTTATTTCAAAATCTTGAGAAATCTAGAAGTTGTTTTTAAATTTTTTCAAATTAAAAATTATTTTTGAAATACTTTCAGAATTTCTAAACAACTTTTAAAATTAATTAAATTTTTCCAACAACTTCTAGAAAATCCTGTAAATGTCAGAAAATTTCCTTTAAATTTGGATTTATAAAATGTAGATTTTTCAACATTTCAAATAAAAAATTTAGAAGCATTTTAAGAATTGCGAAAGGCTCCAAAGAATAAAAACATTTTCATTTGGAAAATTATTTTAACAGAATCTTTAAAAAGATTTTAAGAGCTTCACAAAATTGTAGGAAAAATTCTATTCATATTAAAATATGTCTAGAAGTTCTGAAAAAAATTTCCACACATTATTTCAAGTTTTAAATTAACTTTAAATATTTTCAAAACTAATAAATATCTCTTAAAAATACTCAAATTTTTGCTACCAAAAATAGGTGTTAAATTATTAATACCATATAAAAATTCAACAATTTCCCTTACACATTAAACAGTTTTAAAATAGAACAATAAAAATTATGAAATATTGCTACATAATAAATACTAATTGTTTTTCTGAATTACAACATTTTCAAGTAAATGGGTTAAAAAGTGAATATTTGAATCGTCTTCTCAAACAAATTATTGTTTAGTTATTAATACTTAAATTACAGAACCATTTGAAAAATGATATATTCATTTATTTATGGTTACAGTTGATAAAATAATACTGTTTTAAATCAAAAAATTTCAACTCAAAACGCTTTTAATTTCTAATTGTGTAAATCTTCAAGACTGCACTTTAAAATTCTTTAGATTAAAAATACAAGCTTAAAAATAAAGATTTTAAATGAAGACTTTTTAAAGTAAAAGATTTTTGAATCACGCATTGTAGACTGAATTATATCATAATTGAAAAAGATATAAATTCAAGTAATTATTTGAAAAATTGCTGAAATAGAACTTGGACAGATTTTTCTACCCTGTTTTTTTATAATTAATTAATTTTTAGACCTTTTTACTTTTTTTCTCGAAATAGCAGGAGAATAATGTGATTAATTTTTAAAAAAGTGTAAAATATTAGTATAATAAGGTTTTTTCCAATAAAATTTTGATATCTACCTGGATATGGAGGCGTAATTCCAATGCGTAATCGCATGAAGAGCTGTTCCTGTTGCTCCTCCAACTTCTCCCTCAAATCCAGGCAATAGTGGCATCACAACAAAAACTCGAAAAACTGAACCTTCCCTATGAGCTCTCAATATCCTTTTCAATAAAGTTTCGCCGATTCGATTTTTTACTGTCGTGCTTTCCACATTCGCCAGGGTAATAAAGAACTGATTCTCGATATAAATATACCTGAAAAATGGATTTTTTTCTGGAGCTATTTTTTTTCTCAAGTTAAATTAAATTTAAATCCGATAAACCAAATTAATAAATCAAAAATATGTTTTTTAACACATATTATTGATAAAAGTTTACAGTTTAATTTTTTTATAGTTTATAGTTTTATAGTTTCAAAGTTTTCTACTTTTTATAGCGAAAACGAAAAAAAACATATTCTTAAAATAGAAAATCCATTCTGAAAATGTCCTGAAAAATCCTTCTGATTTTTTTTTGGTTAAATTTAACTGTTTTGTTGAAAATTTGTCTTTCATTAGTTTTTGCTTTATTCTGGGTTCGAAAACGGATCTTTTTAATTTTGAAAATTCCATGATTTGTTGAAAATTCGACCTTCTTGGCTGAATTCATTGGTTTTTAATTAAAAATATTTTTTGCTTGAAATATCAACTATTATTTTTTACTTTGTTTGTTGAACATTTATCTCTTTGGTTTCAAATAAAATATTTTGCTGCAAACCATTTTTTGTCATTAAAAATTATTTAACTAAAAATTCGTTTTATTTTTAATTAATTTTTTCAGTTGAAATTTTTGTTTGTAAATTCATTAATCTTGGATAGAAATTAATTTCTTTGGGTAAAACTTTAACTAATTTGTTAAAAATATTTTTTGTTTCTTTGTTCAAAATTAATATTTCGTTTGCAAATTCATCTTTTTGATTGAAAATTCATTAGTCAATTTCATTCAGAAAATTATTTCACTTTTGCTACAAATTTATTTTTTTAGTTACAAATTCATTTCTTTCGATTCCAATTTAACTATTTTATTCGCATCTTTTAGTTCAAAATTAGGCTCACTTTTTTTGCAGAACCATCTTTTGGTTAAAAATTTAAATAGTTCATAAAAATTCGTTTTTTTGTTGAAAATTGAATTTGTTAGTTGAAAATTTAACTATCCGTTGGAAAATAGACTTGTCTTTTAGAAAATTGTTCTTATTTGTAAATTCATTTCTTTGGTTAAAAATTTAACTAATTTTTTGAAAATATTATTTGTTTGTGTGTTTAAAATAAATATTTTATTTAAAAATTCATCTTTTTGATTAAAAGTTTATTAGTTTTTTTTTAATTTCAGGATTTTGTTTAAATCTCCTTTTCTTTGTAATTAATTAATTAATTATGATGCGAAATTTAGCTGATTACTGGTTTTAGTTGCAAGTTCATTTCTCTCGATTCAAATTAAATATTTTATTGCATTTTTTTCAGTTTGAAAATTAATTTTGGAACTTCGAAATTGAGTGCTTGATTAAAAATTTTTGTTTTTTGTTTTAATTAAACTGTTTTTTATTCAATATTAGAGCCTTTTTTTTGTTTAGAATGTCAACTATTTAACTTTTCGTTGAAAATTCATCTTTTTTAATTCAAAGTTATACTACTTTCCTAAAAATTATTTTTTGTATTGAAGTTTCATTACTATAGTTAAAAATTTATTACTATGCCCGGATATTTAACTATTATATTACAAAATTCGCTTTTTTGTTTTTAAAAATCAGTTTTTTTCAGAGAAAATTTTAAATATTTCATTTTGGGCTAAGGTTTTAAAAAATATCAACTATTAGATTTTTCGTTGAGAATTTAAATTCATAATTTTAGTTGAAAATTCAGGCATTCAATTATAAATGCCACTGGTTTATGTTGAAAAATAATTTTTTTGTTGTTAAAAAGTCGACCAATTGGTTAAAAACTTATCTATTTGGTTAGAAATTCCAATATTTTGTTAATATTTCGTCCCTTTTACTTGTAAATTCTACTATTTAGTTTCACCTGCAAACGTCTGGTTGATAATTCATTTTTTTTAATTCACATATTTGATTGAAAATTTATCTTACTAGGTTTGATAATACAAATATTTAATTAAAAATGCAACTATTTTGTTGAAAATTCGTTCCTTTTACTTTTATATACAATTATTTTGCAGAAAATTCAACTATTTTAGCAAAGTCATATTTTTCTTTTAAATGTTCCACTATTTTATTAAAAATTCGCCTCTTATAATTTTTCCAGTTTTTTTCGCACAATGTGAACTGAATTAATAGAAGCCAATAAGAAAATCTAACTATTTTTCGTTAAACTTTAATATTTTGGATGAAAAGTCTACCATCTTATTTTTGTTTCATAATTAACCTTCATGGTTAAAAATTTATTCTAGTATTTTTAAATAAATGAATAAGTAAATTTTTTAGTCAAGAAAGAAAAAAAAGCTTTAGTCAAATTGTTGAAGTTTGAGCCAAAAAAACGAATTTCCGACAAATTAGTTGAACTTTTCGGGCCAAAAAGACGAACATTCAACAAAAAGTTGAATTTCAGAATTAAAAATATGAATTTTCAGCCCAAAATTCATTTTCAACCGAAAAGTTTAATTTTAAACTAAAAAAAATCCATTTTCTATCAAGAATGGAATAGTTGAATTTGCAGTTTAAAAAATAACTTTGCAACAATAAAATTTCAACAAAACAGTTTCAACCAAAAAATATTTTAATTTCTTAATTCTATTCTATTAATTCAGTTAGCATTCAAGCGAAAAAATGGGAAAATGAAAAAAGGAGTTTTCACAAATATAAAATTATTGTATAATCAAAGAACGTTTCAGAGAAGATGTTTTGTTTTCTTCAGATTTATATTTTTTGTAGCGAAAACTAAAAAAAATGAACAATTTTTTTTTTAAATAAAAAACTACCTGTTTTAGAGAAAAATTGTCTTCTTTTTCTGAATTCAATTGTTTTTTATTTAATTTTTATCAGTTGAAAATATACTACAGTTAAACAATATACTCATTAGTTTAAAATTTACATTTATTTTTAATTCGTATTTTTCGGTAGAAAAATCAACTATTTTGTAGAATATTTACCTTTTTTGCTTTAAAATGAAACTGCTTAATTGACTAAAAATTAAGTTTTTGGTAGAAAATTAATATTTAGGGGTTAAAAATTCAACTGTTTTGTAAAAAATTAGTCTTCTTGGTTGAAAATTTAACTAATTAGTGAAAATTTAACTATTTGGTTAAATTTTTTTTATGCTGACTAAATTTTTATCAAAAAACAAATTGAACTATTTCATTTGTGGTAGAAAATGGATCGTTTTTGGCTTAAAGTTCAACTGTTTTTCTAAAAACTCATGTCTTTGTGTTGAAAATTCTATTATTTTTGTAGAAAATTCAACTATTTGGTTATATATTTTGGTCATAATTATGTTTTTTATTTTGAAAACTCATAAATTTGAATATAAAAGTCGTCCTTTCGGACGGAAAATCAAATTGGCTTTTAAAAAATAGTCTTTATTGTTAGAAAAATTCCAACATTTGATAAAAAATTGTTGTTTTTTTAAGAAAATAAATTTTTTGAACTGAAAATTAAACTATTCAATTTTTTTGTGAAAAATGTGTCGTTTTTATTTAAAAATTCAAATAATTAATTACTTAGTATTTGTTAAAAAATTTCGTTTTAAATGCTTTTTTTTGGATAAAAATTACATTATTTTCTAAAATATTTAATAATTCTCTCATTGTTTGAAAATTGATTATTTTTAGTTAAAAATTCCACAATTTGTTTGGTAGAAATTTGATCTTTTTTGTTTAAAAATATAACTCTTTAGTTTAAAATTAATAAGGTTTAGTTAAGGATTCAGGAACCTTTTTAAAAACTCGTATTTTTTTGTTTGAATTCGATTGGTTTTTTTTCTTCAATGTTGAAATCCTTTTTTTTCTATTTTCCTGTATTTTTATCGCATAATGAGACCTGAATGTTTTTGATACTAATTTTATCCGTTAAAGTTTTCTTCTCTATGATTGAAAATTTACTATTTTTCTTGAAAATGGGTCTTCTGCTTAGCTTTGTTTTAGTTTTGGTTAAAAACTGATCTTTTTTATTTGAAGAATTTGTTTAAAAATTCTAATGTTTTGTTAAATTGTGTCCCTTTTGCTTGTAAATTCTACTTTTTGGTTTTAAATGCGAAAGTTTGGTTGAGAACTCGTTTTTTTTTTTAATTTAAATATTTGGTTAAAAATGTATCTTAGTAGATTTAAAAGTCAAATATTTCATTAAAAATTTAACCATTTTTTTAATCATCTATTTAACTTGAAGATC
>JAAAKG020211234.1:0-22560 GCA_010014905.2 Druon quercuslanigerum | reverse complement strand
TTAACTTAAAATTTAGCCATTCCATTTTTGGTTGAAAAGTAATATTTTTTAGTTAAAAATTTAGGTATCTGTTTGAAAATTGATCTTTTTTTTTGTTAAAAATGCAACTATCTCATTGAGAATTAATGTGTTTTTTTAGAAAAATCGTCTTTTTGGTAGAAAAATAATACTTTTGGTTGCAAATTCAACTATTTGTTTGAAAATGTAAGTATCTTTTTTAAAAGTCCACATTTCCACGTAAAAAGTTAGCAATTTCAAACGGTTCAGCTTAATTTCTAATATAGTACTCACATTATTTTACCTAAACATGCACTCAATTTTAAGTACAAGTACATAAAATAAAAATGTGTTTGAATTTTTATTTAAATTCATGTACCATGGAGACAAATTCGAGAAATGATTAATTATGTTTTTTAGCATTATCTAATTATTTTTTTAATTTATCATGTTATTAATTTAGGAATATCTCGTAATATTATTTTAATTCCTATAAAATAAAAAGCGACCCTGGTGTTACATGTTTAAGACTACAGTACTTGAATATTAACAGTCAGGCAAATGAAAAATTCTTATTTTCACATTATTTTCCCTTTATTTTTGTTTATTTTGTTTTTAGTTGCTTTCTCTTGACGTAAGAAAAAATCCGTTCTTTTCTTCGTTTAATTGAACTGGTTAAAAAAATTTTCTTCAGGCAGAAAATTCATCTCTTACGGTACAAAAGTCATATTTCTTGAGTGAAAATAATCTTTTTTGTTACAAATTTAACTCTTTTGCTGAAAAATTATATTTTTGTATTACAAATGTAACTGCTTTGTTCAAAACTCGTCTTTTTCTAATAAAAATGGAAGTATCTTTGCAGACAATTTACTTCTAATTTAAAACTCATAGATTCATATTGAAAAGTGAAGGTAAACTCTTTTTCTAATGAAAATTTAACTATTTATGTTGTTGAAAATTTGCCATTTGTTTAAAACAATTTTAACAATTAATTAACAACTTAACAATTTTAAATTTAAATTTATAAACTTTAAATTTATTATTCTGAGGGATATATTTTTCTGACCATTAATATTTAAAGACCAAAATGATAATCATCTAATATTTTTAATATAGAATAAATGGAATAAAATAAATTTAAGTAAAAAAATGGTTTAAAATTATTTTTCCTAAAGTTACAAGAGTCTCATTTATTCTAAAGAAGTCACCTATATAAACTACTTTCTATCCCAAAGTTAAATAAAATTGAAATTTATAAGGATTCCAGGCGAGTTTTAACAATTTCAGAATAAATTCATGAGACTTTAAAACAATTCAACTTAAATTCATATAAATAAAAAAAATTGCATTATTTTTAGAAAAAATGCATGACAAAATAAAAAAAAAAACAGACATCTAAAAAATTCAACAATACGAAGAAGTGAATTGAATTCAGTATGTTTTTAATGAATTTAAAAGATTGAAGGAATTTGAAAAGAATCTGACGAAGTGCTGCAAAATTCAAGATGAGTTTAAAAAACTTCAAGATGAATTGAACAAATATTTTTGAAAATTCGATAAAATCCATTGAATTCAGTAAAACTCAGTAAATTTAAAAGAATTTAAATAATTTAGAAAAATTGAAGAGAATTACAAAAGAATTCGAGAGAATTCCGAATGAAGAGAAATTAATTGTAAAAATTATTTGAAAATATTTTTATACCTTTGGAAATCTTCGAAATCCCTCCCTTCTTATGAATAAATTATTTTGAATCTATTAAAATATTATAAAATCTGATCATATTTTCTAAAATCCTCAAAAGTTTACTAAAATACCTCGGAAATCTGGTAAAATTCCTTGAAATATGTAAAAATATTTTTAAACTTTATAGATTCTCAGCAATTTTATAGAGGCGCATGCAAATTTCTTAAATTTATTAAAATCTTGGAAACTCCTTGATTTTTTTAATCACTTGAAAATACCTTGGAAACTCTTAAAATTCCTTAAAATTACTATAACGAGTACTTTTCAAAAATTTTGAAAAAGGATTGGAATTTTTCTAAATATCCTAAAATATTTCAAATACATTACAATATCTTAAAATTTATTACAGATTCTGACAATGAATTGAAAGATTTTAAAATGCCCTAAAATATTCCAGTCCCTTTGAAATACTTTGAAATACCTCTCAAAATTAATTAATTAATTACGTTTTAAAGATTTTGAAAGCACCTTGGAATCTTGCAATTGCCCTAAAATATTTTAAATTCTTTAAGATTCCATTAAGTTACTCAAATAAATTGATATTTCCGTGGAATCTTTTAAAATACGCAAAAATATTTCAAAACCTTTGAAAGACCTTAAAATTACTTTTGAAAGATATTGAATCTTTAATGGAATATTTTGAAATGGTTTAAGATCTTTTAAATCCCTTGAAACTTTTAAGAAATATTGAACATGAATTGAATTGAACTGAATTGAAATATGTCAATCTCAAAGTTCGTTGTTCATTTAATTTCAGAAAATAATAACTTTATACGATTCTAAGAAGAAAAAATTGATCAAAAGAATGTAAATTGTTTAAATAATGACCAAATATCTTAAACAAAAGTGCAACTGTTAACATTAATCAATTTTATATCATTTAGCCCTCTAGATAAAAACTTTTAACGATATAAAGTGGGGAAAAAAAGCTCCAAACAAATAATAATCGTTTAAACAATTCAAAAATTCCTAAAAAACATAGTAAAACTCGTCACTTATTGAATAAAAATGATTCACGTTGAAAAAATTCCAAAAAATATTTGAAAGAAAACTGCTATTTTGAATTTTTTGGGGTATTTTCCGGGCACAATAAAAAAAGGTTAAGGGGGTTAAAATCAAAAGTTATTTGGTGAAAAATATTCCATGAACCTTTCACAAGAAGTTATTCTAACTTAATTCACAAAAAGTTTACAACAAGTCCTTCTTTTTTCCATTTTTTTTCGAAAACCAAGTTTTTCCCATTCAAAGCCCTACGTTTTCCGGAAAACAAAAAATTGTGGGTGATGGATCACCAAAAGTCAAAAATATGATTCACGAATTTTTCTTATTTTTCTTTTACTCAATTAAAAATTTTCTCAAGACGGAAAAAAACACACTCTGATCTTCTTCTAATCACAGGAATCTCATAATTTATTTCCCCACTGAATATTTGTCTTTCAACTTCTTCGACCTGTCATATCTTCAAACCGGAAACGAAAAACTTGAAAGAACCACGCTTCGCAATTTCTATTTCCCACGGGCATCCCACCACTCGCAGAAACTTTGTTAAATGACCGCAGAACTTTCGAGCGTTTAAGGTATGCAAAATTCGCCGCAAAACTTTTAACACAACCGCGTCGATCGATAAAAAAATCCATGCCAATTCCATAAGATTATCATAACTTTTTTCTTTCGAAGAGATTGCAATTTTTGGTAAAATCGCGACTGAGATAAGGGGCGGCAAAATTCCACGAGAGTTACGAAGAGCGGGCGGCAAAATAAAACTTTTTTTTTAGAATGAAGAAGAGATTTACATGGGTTGATAGTGCAGATATCTGCTCTGTTTGGGGGGATTCTGAAGAACCGACCGGGTACGTGCGACCATCCGGTCGCGTCTCAAGCCGATGACTGTCCACCGATCGCATGAGACGAGCGCGAGGCGAGACTTCTTGCAGGTACGCCGGTTCCGTGCTAATGGACATTCCTCGCGAACGCAAACCGCGAAACAACGAGAGCGCACGCGACTCCGCCCCCAGGTGGTTTGCCGCGCTTCGATTTTCGCCCGTTTCCGGTTCACTTCGGGTTTCCTCGATACCTGGCGTCCGGCGAAGGGGTTCAATTGAAAGATCAAAGCGACCGTGCCTGAGGGGCTGTCCATAAACTATGGTACCAATTTTCGACTATTTTGACCCACTCACACACCCTCCCGTTGCCCTCCTTGATGACCGTAGTTCTGGCTCCCCCCACTCCTCCCAGACAGAAAGTAAAGTAGCCCGAAATTTGCTCAAAACGAAAATAGAAGAATAAATTCTTTTGCATTTTCAGCCAAAAAAGATTTTATACGAAAAGAGATAGATTTTCAACCACAAATAATAAATTGTCTACAATAACAGAACTAGTTTTCAACCCAACAATTGAATTAATAACCAAAGAGTTGAACTTTTAACCAAATTTTCAAGCCAAAAAAATACGATTTTTTTCGAGGACTGTTGCATTTTTATCTCTAAAAGTTGAATTTAAATTTAAAAAAAAAATGGAAAAAATGGAATTTTTAACGAGTTGAATTAAAAACAAAGAAGACGAACTTCTAACCAAAAAGTTAAATCATCAAACAATAAAATAACTTTTGAACAAACAAGTTGAATTAAAATTTTTTTAAACTCATTTTTAATTTTATAATCGTTGAATTAAACAAAAAAAAACAAAGTTTTAACAAAATAGTTCAATCCTAAAAAAAAAGATGAATTTTAAAACAAATAGTTTCTTTTTCAACTAAAATAGATGTTTTTTCTAAATAAAAAAAAATCGTCAAATTTTCAGTTTAAAACATTATAATTTAAGCAAAAAATGGAATTTTTAACAAGTTGTATTAAAAACAAAGAAGACGAATTTGTAACCAAAAAGTTAAATCATAAAGCAATAAAATAACTTTTGAACAAACAAGTTTAATTTTAATTTAACTTGTAGAATTAAAAATATAACAATTCTTAGCTTTCAAAAAAATAGTTCAATCCTCAAACAAAATGATGAATTTTTTAATCAACAGAGATGAATTTTAAAACAAATAGTTTAATTTTTAACTAAAATAGATATTTTTCTAAATAAAAATAGTATTGTCAAATTTTCAGATTAAAACAATAACATTGAAGAAAAAAATTGAACTTTCAACCAGTTAAATTAAAAACAAAGGAGACGAATTTTTAACCAAAAAGTTAAATCATCAAACAATAAAATAACTTTTGAACAAACAAGTTGAATTTAAATTTGTTTAAACTCATTTTAAATTTTATACTCGTTGAATTGAACAAAAAACAAAGCTTTCACAAAATAGTTCAATCCTCCAAAAAAATGATGAATTTTAAAGCAAATAGTTTATTTTTAACTAAAATAGATATTTTTTCTAAATAAAAATAAAATCGTCAAATTTTCAGTTTAAAACATTATAACTTAAGCAAAAAATTGAATTTGTAACAAGTTGAATTAAAAACAAAGAAGACGAATTTTTAACCAAAAAGTTAAATCATAAAACAATAAAATAACTTTTGAACAAACAAGTGTAATTTTAAATCAACTTGTAGAGTTAAAAATATAACAATTTTTAACTCTACAAGTTGAATTAAAATTTTTTTAAACTCATTTTTAATTTTATACTCGTTGAATTAAGCGAAAAAACAAAGCTTTAACAAAATAGTTTAATCCTAAAAAAATAATGAATGTTCAATCAACAGAGATTGTTGAATTAAAATCAAAGTAGACGAATTTTTAGCAAAAAAGTTGAATCCTCAAACATTGAAATGACTCTTGAACAAAAAGATTAATTTTTTAACTAAGAAAACAAATTTTCAACTAAATACATTAATTTTCTACCAAACATTTCATTTTTCAACTTATGAAAGGTAAATTTCTAAATAAAAATAAAAAATAGCTAAATTTTCCACTAAAGAAATTATTTTTTAGACAAACAATTGCATTAATAACCAAATAGTTGAACTTTTAAACAAATTTTTGAGCCAAAAATACGATTTTTTTCAAAGACTGTTGCATTTTTAACTCTACAAGTTGATTAAAAGTTAAAAAAAAAACATTTTTTATTTTACACTTGTTGAATTAAACGAAAAAACAAAGCTTTAACAAAATAGTTTAATCCTCAAACAAAATGATGAATGTTCAATCAACAGAGATGAATTTTTAAATAAAAAGTTTAAATTCTAACTAAAATACTTTTCTAAATAATACTGGAATCGTCAAATGTTCAGTTTAAAACATTAACATTTAAGCAAAAAATTGAATTTTTAACAAGATGAATTAAAAACAAAGAAGACGAAATTTTCCAAAAAGTTAAATCATCAAGCAATGAAATGACTTTTGAACAAACAAGATTAATTTTTTAACCAAAAAAACGAATTTTCAACTAATTACATTAATTTTCTACCAAACATTACATTTTTCAACTTATGAAATGTAAATTTCTAAATAAAAAATAGCTAAATTTTCCGCTAAAGAAATTAATTTTTAGACAAAGAATTGCATTAATAACCAAATAGTTGAACTTTTAATCAAATTTTCAAGGCAAAAATACGATTTTTTTCGAAGACTATTGCATTTTTAACTCTAAAAGTTAAATTTAAATTTTAAAAAACTCATTTTTAATTTTATACTCGTTGAATTAAACAAAAAAACAAAGCTTCAACAAAGTAGTTCAATCCTCAAATAAAATGATGAATGTTCAATCAACAGAGATGAATTTTAAAACAAAAAGTTTAATTTTTAAGTAAAAAATATATTTTTCTAAATAAAAATGGAATCGTCAAATTTTCAGTTTAAAACATAATAATTTAAGCAAAAAATTGAATTTTTAACAAGTTGAATTAAAAACAAAGAAGACGAATTTTTAGCCAAAAAGTTGAATCCTGAAACATTGAAATTACTCTTGAACAAAGAAGATTAATTTTTTAACCAAGAAAATAAATTTTCAACTAAATACATTAATTTTCTACCAACATTTCATTTTTAAACTTATGAAAGATAAATTTCTAACCAGAAATAAAAAATAGCTAAATTTTCCGCTAATGAAATTAATTTTTAACCAAAAAATTGCATTAATAACTAAATAGTTGAACTTTTAACTAAATTTTCAAGCCAAAAATACGATTTTTTTCGAAGACTGTTGCATTTTTATCTCTAAAAGTTGAATTTATATTTTAAAAAAACTTATTTTTGATTTTACACTCGTTGAATAAAACGAAAAAACAAAGCTTTAACAAAATAGTTCAATCCTCAAACAAAATGATAATTGTTCAATCAACAGAGATGAATTTCAAAACAAGAAGTTTAATTTTTAACTAAAACATATATTTTTCTAAATAAAAATGGAATCGTCAAATTTTCAGTTTAAAACATTATAATTTAAGCAAAAAATTGAATTTTTAACAAGTTGAATTGAAAACAAAGAAGACGAATTTTTAGCCAAAAAGTTGAATCCTCAAACATTGAAATGACTCTTGAACATACAAGATTAATTTTTTAACCAAGAAAACAAATTTTCAACTAAATACATTAATTTGCTACCAACATTTCATTTTTAAACTTATGAAAGATAAATTTCTAACCAAAAATAAAAAATTGCTAAATTTTTCGATAAAGAAATTAATTTTTAGACAAAAAACAGAAATTATCAATAAAAAAATAAATTTTAAACCAAGAAGATGAATTTTGAACTAAAATTGTTATACCTCACGTTGAGGAGTAAATTCTTAACAAAGAATACAACGAGTTTTAATTTAAAAAATTAGATTATCAATCAAAACGATAAATTTTTAATTAAATTGAAGAAGTTTTAACCAAAAATATGAAGTTTTAACCAAATACATTGATTTTCCACAAAAAAATGGAATTTTCAATGTTACAAAAAACATGAATTTTTTAACCATAAAACAACTTTTTGTCGAAAAAACGCATTTTTAACAAAATCAATGACTTTTCAAAAAACTAGTAAAATTTTTAACTAAAAAAATTAATTTTTAACTAAATTGAAGATTTTTCAAAGAAATTTCCAACCTAATAGTAAGATTTTTAACTAAAGAGGCTTATACAAAAGTATAATGGCTAAATTTTCAGATAAAAAAATTAATTTTTAACAAAACCGTTGAATTTTTAAGTCAAAAATACGACTTATCTATTACACACTTGAATTTGTAACCCAAAAATATTATTTTCCAACAAAATTAGTCGAATTTTTTACAAAAAAATATTAATTTTTAACAAAATATGTAACTTATATTCCCACTTGTTACCTTTTTATTCTAAAAAGGCGAATTTGTTACAAACCAGTTTAATTTTTAACAAAATATTTGAATCATCAACCAATACATATTAATTTTCAACAAAATAGTTACAATTTTTAGCAAAATTGATGAATTTTCCATTAGAAGGATCAATTTTGAACCAAATTTGGAAGATGTAATTATTCAGTTTAAAAAAATAATCCTTGAAGATAACAAAAAATGAACTTTTACGAGAAAAAGATACATTTTAATCTAAACATGCAAGAGTAACATGCAAGAGTTAAAATATTAATTCTAAAAAAAAATAATTTCCAAAAAAATGGGTAAATTTGTAACAGAAACAATTTTTTTTACCTAAAATAATAAACCATTAACCAAAAATACAAATTTTGAACAAAGCAGTTGAATCCTGAACCAAACGCAACTTGACCGAATTGGATTAATTTTAACCCAAAAATACGAATTTTTAACCGAATTTTTGGATTTTGAATTTGAGAATCTTAATTTTAAAACACAATGTAAATAAAATTGCAGCGTTGAAACATTCACTTGTTTCGATCAAAAAATAATATACTTACCCAAATTATTGTTTCGATACATACCGTTACATTATAATCGATTCAGGGAACAACTAACGAAAGTAGAAACTTACCTGAAACAAAAAAGAAACAAGAGGAATTACAAAAATGATCAAAAGAGCTACATAAAATTCGAAAGATTTAAAAAATGATTTCTTTCTTAAATAAAAGAATAACAAAAAAAGTAGTGATGGGAAGTAACTAGTTTCTTTTAATTAGTAAATGTTCTGTAACGATAGTGGAAGCAAAGTTATTTTTATAAATAAATAACAAAATTATGTCTACACTACCGTCGGAAATTACAAGATCGATTAACGCAAGCACTATTAAAAATTACTGCTGGCTTTGAACCAGGATAACTCAGTGAAAAAAATGGTAAGGTAATGAAAATTATATTGCCGAAAAAATTGGGAGTATCAAATAATCGTGAAAATTTACGATGCATTGGTGCAACAAAACGAATTTACATAGTGATTAATATATTTAATTAATATTTAATAATTAATAATATTTTAAATAAGATTAATTTCATTTAATATAACTAATCTAGTAATTAATATAGTGAACCATAAAGGAAAATTGTAAACCCTTTAATAGAAATTGAAGTAATAATAATATATAATAATAATTCCATTATTATTGATTTAGCTGCTTAATTTGTTTAAAAAATAGTTTACTCTCGCAACAATATATCTACATTTTTATTAATATTTTAGTTAATACAAATTTTAAGAAATAAAAAAAACTGTTCATCGTTTTTTTATTCTTCAATATGGGGATAATTTTGAATTGAAATAATTGTAAATAATTTAAAAAAAACAATGAATAATTAAAAAAATTTACAATAATTTGAAATAAAAATTACTGATGAGCTGAATAAAAAGTATAAGAGAGCCCCAATCAAGCACCACCTCTGTGCGTGGCCTATTCGGTCCTGACTCAACGAAGGAGGGGAGCAGCAGACCGGCCGAGAACTGTGATCGTCGACTAAAACTCAACTCAGATACGATTGAAAATTTTTAATCGTATCTCGAGAACCGATAAAGATTTAAATTTTTTTGGTTTTAATTAAAGATAAAATTTCAGGCTCAATGTTGTATAATTTTCAGATTTTTGCAACAATTTTCCTAGGTCATGCTAAAAGTTGAAGTCGAGGTACAAAATTTTAGAAAATCTAAAATTTTTAAAAAATACTTATCACGTGCTGTATTCTCTTCAGCAGATCAAAAAAAATCTGTTTGGCATTACTAGACGTGGAATTTCATAGGCTTTCCAACTGTTTTTTTTAAATGCCCTGTCTTCTTTTTTCGTTGAGTTATCGTGGTTCAAATCCAGCAGTGATTTTTAATAGTGCAATAAATTTTATTTCTTTGGAATAATTTTTTCTAATTTTCACTATGGAAACTGTGGCTGATAATTTTTCAAAAATTGAACTCGAGAAGGGATAGATTGAACCACGAAGCTTTCAAGAAATTACTGCTATGAATTTTTTTTAATACATAGGGCTACCATATCATAATTCACTAATCTATTTTCGACAAAAAATGTATTAGTTGATATTTCAACCAAACAGAATTTCAATTTTAAATAATATTTTTTTATTTTAATCAAAAAAGACGAATTTTCAACAAAGTATAACATGAATCCTTAAATAAAACAGATTATTTTTCCACCAAAAAGTTACATTTTTAACAACAAAAAAAGATTTTTTAGAAAATACAGCAGTACAGTAAGAACTAAATTTGTACTCACAATTTACGATAAGTAAGATTAAAACAAGAAGTAAATAAAAAATAGAATAAAAATTAAAAAAAAATTAATGAAAAATTAATAATTTTTTTTGGAAATCATCTGATTCAGTTAACAATTTATTTTACTATTTCGTTGAATATTGCATTATTTTTCTAAAAAGTTATCTTTTGTGGGTAAAAATTCAACAGATCAAATAACAATTAAAGAAATTGTTTTAAAATTATTTTTTTATGAATATTCATCTATTTCATTAAAAATAAACTACTATGTTGAAAGTTTGTTTCATTCTTGTGAAAATATTCGTTAAAAATTGGTCTCATTCCTTGAAAATGGAGATGTTTTTATGTAATGTTTTTTTTTTTTTAATTAAACTTTCTCAACTCAAAATGTTAAAATTCCACACTAGGTTAAAAACTTATATTTTGAAACTCATGTATTTTGGTTGAAATTTCGTCTTTTTGCTTAGTAAGATAATTTTCTTTTTTAAAAATTCATCCTTTTTCTTTAAAAATACAACGACGGCGTGGTAGAAAATTATTCTTTATTGCCTGAAAATTAAACAATTTAAGAAAAAGCAACTATTTTTGATTAAAAGGTCTATTCATCTCGTTGGGTTAAAAATTCTACTATTTAATTGAAAATTAATTTATTTTCTTGAAAATGCAATTATTTTATCAATAAGTCATCTTTTTTGGTCAAGCATTTAACTACTTAATTAAAAGTTGATCTACTTTCAAAAAAAATTCCTGTTTGAAAATTCATCTGTTCGGTTCAAATTTAACTTTTTTATTTTTAGAAAAAAAGTCTGCTTGGTGTAAAAGTCATCTTTGTTCGTTAAAAATTTAACTGTTTACTTAAAAATAAATCTGATTTGGTGGAGAGTGGGGAATTTGACTAACGATTTATTATTATATTTAAGTTGAAAATTCATATCTTCGGATATACAATTAACTTTTTTGTTCAAAAATTATATTTTAACATTCAAAATTCTACTTTTTTGCGGATAATTCGCAAATATAACTTTTTGTTAAAATCTAATTTTTTGGCTGAGAATTTAACTATTTTGTAAAAAATTCCTTTTCGTTTTCCTTTAATTCAACTTTTGGTTCCAACTTTTCGAGTTAAAAATTCAACTGCCTTGTAGATAATTTGTCTGTTTTTCATCAAAAGTCAAGAAATTCGTTGAAACATAAACAGTTGTGTTAAAAATTCATTTTTTGCTTTTGTGTTACTCTGATAAATTTTATTAAGAGTCACATCTTTGGCTGAAACTTTATATTTTTTGTTGAAGATTGTTTCTTTTTTCATTAAAAATTAATGTTTTATCTAAAAATTTAAAATTCTCAATTTTTGTTTGGAAATGTATACTTTCTAAGTTCAAAATACAACTATTTTTTACAAAATTTATTTATTTTTTTGAAAATTCAACTGTTTTTGGCTGAATTTTTATCTTTATCTGCTTTCTTCTACCTTCGTCATTTTAAATGGAGAATTTGTTTATCATAGAAAAGCAATCTTTCTTGGTTAAAAATAAACTTTTTTGTTGACAATTCGTCTTTTTGGTAAAAAATTAAATTAACTGAATGCAAGATAATGTTAACGTTAATTATTTAAAATGATTTTATTCTCCTATCATCCCCACATTTTCGCTAAAAATCATAGCCCGAAATTCATAATATAGTTTATGGAGGAACCTTAATCCGTAAAATTAAAATTTTCGATGAAAAGTCCTGCTAAGTTTAAACTGATTATATCACAAATATCAAACTGACTTTTTAATAAAGTTTTCTACCATAAAATCTATAAAACAACGTTTGGCAGTGGGGCCACACTTTAGAAGTAAAACTTTGATGGAATAATTTTGAAATTTGTCATGAGGAATCATCACGAGTTTTGAAGAGATCGCATCGTAAGAGAGAGCAGAGAGAGAGAGAGAGAGAGAGAGAGAGCGCACACCCAGGATTTGCTTGGTCTGGCAGTAGTGGGGATATCGAAGAGAAGTCTTTAGAGCAATTCCGAATCGCCGCACAAAAGGGAAACGTGAATAGAGAGAGAAGGTATAGTAACATTTATAACTGAAGAGGTCAATTTTTAAGTAAAATAAACAATTTTTAAACAAATTTTTAACATGTCATTTTTATTTTTTTGTGTGCCAGTGTAATTATAGTGCACTATTCAGTTTTCGTCGAACCTTCCATGAACTCAGTGCAATAATGTGAAACTTTATTCACGCATTAGCAATGAATTCATCAGATGTAAGATTTCCAAGAAAGAATGTATCAGATGCGATGTTTAATTACCTTCAATCTTGTTCATTTCGCATTTTAATTGATATGAGTAAACACTGACTTTATAAAATAAGAAAATATTAACTACTGCAGCAAGTTTTCTATTCGAGATTCATAGAGGATAGAATTTTAAGTGAATTAACTGGCCTATCTCTCTTTTCTGTTGTACATATCTCATGTGTCATTTCCTATTCTTTATCCTCGCCAACTCACTGCTAAAAATAATTATTCTTAGTAAATAATTATTGTTAGGGAACGCCCATTAATAACGTGAGGATAATTTTTTCTTCTTAAGAAAGTAGGAAAAGTGAGTGAAGGGTGATCCGATTCATCATTTCTATTAAAAACTAATTTTTTAAAAGGAAAATTCAATTATTTGCATAAAAAATTATGTATGTTATTAAAAATTCGTCTTTTTCGTAGACAATCAATTTTATTGGATAAAAATTCATCTGCTGCTTAAAAATTTTCCTTTATTTAACTGTTTTATTATTTAACAATATATACACTACCGTTGGAAATTACGAGATCGATTAACGCAAGCACTATTAAAAATCACTCCTGGCTTTGAACCACGATAACTCAGCAAAAAAAGATGACAGGGCATTTTTAAAAAATCATTTGGAAAGCCAATGAAATTCCACGTCTATTAATTTCAAACAGATTTTTTTTTGATCTGCTGAAAAGAATAAAGAATTTTTCGATAAAACTTTGTAATTTAGCTGACTGAAAATTTGTGCTCTAAAATCGTCAATTTTATTTTTAGCAATTTAAAGAAATAATTTTAAAAGTTTTGAGATCTTTTTCCAACTTCTCATTGAATTAATTTTTTAAAATAGAACATCAGATTAGATTATCCCAGGAATGTTAAGAAATATTTTCATGCTCTTGAAGAATTTTTAATTCTTAAAAAGCTACTTTTTTACAAATCATAAACATGAAGTTTATAGACTTTTTATTTTAAATGGGGAAAAAGAACGATAGCTTCATCCAATCATGAACGCGGATATCCCGACAACAATAGTTTCTGGAAATAATCGAAAATGATGTCACGCGCTTTTTAATAATTGTATTTGATTTACAAAAAAGCAACTCTACAAAAATTTTATTTAATGACCTGAAATTCCTGGAAAGGACCTTCAATTTCATTTCGAATAATCGTCTGACACGCTGGTAAAGATATTTTAAAAGATTTTGGGGTATTTTAAAAGATAAGAAAATATTTTTAAGGATTAGAAATATTTTAGCGTATTTTAAAAGGCCATTTTTAAAGATTTCACGGAATTTAAAAGGATTTAAAATAGTTTAGATTGTTTTAAATAAAGGATTCCGTGGAATGTTTAAGGAATTAAAAAAATGTCATCGAATTACATGTAAATTCACGGTATATCGAGGGATTTCATAATATTTTAATGAAATTTCAAAGAATTTATTTAAAGGAATTAAGGGATTACAAATGATTTCAAAGATACACTACTGTCGGAAATTATGAGATCGATTGACGCAAGCACTATTAAAAATCACTGCTAGCCTTAAACCACGATAACTCAGCGAAAAAAAATTATAGGACATTTTTAAAAAAACAGCACGTGATAAGTTTTTTTTTAAATCGATTAAAAATGTTCAATCGTATCTGAGTTGAGTTTTAGTCGACGATCACGGTTCTCGGCCGGTATACTGCTCGCCTCCTTCGTTGAGGCAGGATCGAATAGGCCACGCACAGAGGTGGTGCTTGATTAGGGTTTTCTTATACTTTTGATTCTGCTCATCAGTAATTTTTATTAAAATTATTGTAAATGTTTTAAAACATTCATTGTTTTTAATTATTTACAATTATTTCAATTTAGAATTATCCCCATATTAAAAAATAAAAAAATTTTGAACAGTTTTTTTTATTTTTTTTTAATTTTTATCAACTAGAATATTAACAAATTTGTAGATATATTGTTACAGGAGTCAACTATTTTTCAAACGAATTAAGCAGCTGAATTCTAAATAAATTATTGATATGAAAAACACTCAAAAATATTAAAAGTGAATAATAATGGAATTTCCAAAATAAATTAAATATAATAACACTGCGTAGGTGTAATGATAATTATATTTTTAATTTCTAATAAGTAGCTCATTATTTTACTTTACACTTTACTTTACAAAATAAAGGCACAATCAAGCACCACCTCTGTGCGTGGTCTATTCGGTCCTACATCAACGAAGGAGGGGAGCAGCAGACCGCCCAAGAACCGTGATCGGCGACTAAAACTCAGATTTTTTCAGTTTCTTTAGCTTAAATTGAAGATAAAAATTAAGGCTCTATGCCATATAATTTTCAGATTTTTGCAACAATTTTCCTAGTTCATGCTAAAAGTCGAAGTCGAGGTACAAAATAATATAATACACTACCGTCGGAAATTATGAGATCGATTGACGCAAGCACTATTCAAAATCAGTGCTGGCTTTGAAACATGATAACTCAGCGAAAAAAAAATTTTAGTGCATTTAAAAAAAAAACAGTTGGGAAGCCTATGAAATTCCACGTTTCGTAATGTCAAACAGATTTTTTTTATCTGCTGAACAGAATACAACACGTGATAAGTTTTTAAAAAAAATTTTATATTTTCTAAAATTTTGTACCTCGGCTTTAACTTTTAGCATGACCTAGAAAAATTGTTGCAAAAATCTGAAAATTATATGACATAGAGCCTGAAATTTTATCTTGAATTTAAGCCAAAGAAACTGAAAAAATCTGAGTTTTAGTCGCCGATCACAGTTCTCGGCCGGTCTGCTGCTCGCCTCCTTCGTTGAGGCAGGACCGAGTAGACCACGCACAGAGGTGATGCTTGATTGTCCCTTTATTTTGTAAAGTAAAGTGCAAAGTAAAATAATAAACTACTTATTTGAAATTGAAAATATAATTATCATTACACCTACGCTCTGTTTTGTATTTAATTTATTGTGGAAATTCCATTATTATACACATTTAATATGTGTCAAGAACCACTTCTGTGCGTGGTCTATTCTGACCTGCCTCAACGAAGGAGAGGAGCAGCAGACCGGCCGAGAACCGTGATCGTCGACTAAAACTCAACTCAGATACGATTGAACATTTTTAATCGTTTTGGGGACCGATAAGATTTTTCCAGTTTTTTTGGCTTAAATTAAAGATAAAATATTAGGCTCTATGTCATATAATTTTCAGATTTTTTCAACAATTTTCCTAGGTCATGCTAAAAGTTGTAGTCGATGTACAAAATTTTAGAAAATCTAGAATTTTTTAAGAAACTTATCACATGCTGTATTCTCTTCATCAGATCAAAAAAAATCTGTTTCACATTACGAGACGTGGAATTTCATAAGCTTTCCAACTCTTGTTTTAGAAATGCCCTATCATTTTTTTCGCTGGGTTATCGTGGTTCAAAGCCAGCAGTGATTTTTAATAGTACTTGCGTCAATCGATCTGATAATTTTCGACGGTAGTGTACATAAAGTTTTTTTTACAAAACCATAATAGCGCCAATTTTTTATAAACACAATTTATTGGCTACAAAATTCTTGAAAATTTCATTGCGCATTTTTGCAAGAAAAAATTTAATTTTTACATGGTTTAAATCTTACCAATTTTTCATATGGTAATAAGAAAAATCTAATTTAATATTATATTAATGATATCATAAAATTATATTAATTTTAATATTTGAATTTTTTGAGAAAGATGTGTTGCTTTCCTGAAATGTTTTTTTTTATTACTTGATTTTACAAAATTACTAAATTATTAATTTCGCAATCAGACACAATGCTACTAATTGCATTAATAAAATGTCTACTGATTCGGATTTAGAGAGTTTATTCTTTATTAAAAATGTTTCAAAATTAGAACTTTTATTTTTAAATATTAATGTCCAGGGAATTTGAAGAATTAGTTAGAGAATTATATATAATACGTGGAAGCAAAAAATAGAATTTAAATTATTTTCATCTATTTACAGAATTCTATCTACCTATTTATCTTATCAAATCATCATGAACCGTAACGCGAATACGCAAAATCTGTTTAATTTTACAAGTCGAGAAAACGTAATTGTCTTGTAACGAATCGTGTAGATTCGATACGTGTAGTATCGACCAGGCCCCATCTACACCAGTGGATAAAGGACAATAATGACGCTATTCGGATATTTGTCTATTTTGAAGGAGAATCAAGGCATCTGAATATATTTTATGTTGGAGTATAAAAAAAATGAGTAAACACCATAAAGAGCTCTGTGCTCATCATCGTTTCACAAAAAGCTTGAGTGAATCTTAGATATGAAAAGCAAGAGGGATGAGAATGATGGGTCGGGAAGAAAAGAGAAGGGAAAAGGATCTCAGGAGTCTGGAATGAGAGTCGAGAGATGGTGAGTTGAAAAAGTCCATTAGTATGAAAATGTGATATAGCATACTGGTTTAAATAAACATGCCCCACAGTGTCACCTACATTTTACAATATGCTCCTGCTATTTCTTTTTCAACAAAATTTTGCTTCACCACGAGGTGGAAAGGAAAGTCGAGAACGAATCGAAGGATCTAGTTAACCAGTAAGTATTCAAACTTATTTTATTTAACTTTTCTAGTGGGAAACGTGCAAGAAGCACTTTTCCTCCCACCACTCCCATCCTTCAAAGTTAGTACAATACGCAATTTTAGTTGATGAAACTTTGCAGAGTATCAAAAACAAAATCAGTAAGTATGACCACATTTTTTAATTAGCAAATTTTATTTGAGTTGTTGGATGTTGCGAACTTATTTTCGAAAATTTTTCTTTCTCCCCTTTCTCCCCTTCATCTCGTCTGGTTGAGAATTCTACTATTTGATTCAAAATTTAATTATTTTGTTTAAGATGCAATTACTTTGTCAAAAAGTCCATTCTTTTGCTCAATAATTCAACTTTTTTGTTAGATTCATCTCTGGTTGATAATATAATTGTTCCCTTTTTAGAAAATTATATTTTTTCATTAAAACATCATCTTTTGGGCTTAATGTTCAATTCTTTTGTAAAAATTATTTTTTTCGTTGATCCTGAAAATTTGAATATTTTGCTGACAATTCGTTATTTTTCTATTGTAAAGAAATTTTTTTTAAACTAAAAATGTAACTAATCCAGTTAGGGTTAAAAACTGCATTTTTAAATTAACAATTGATATTTTCGAATTGGAAATTCAATTATCTGGCTGAAAATTATGCATTGTTTTTTCTTCAAAAATGGTCTTTTTTTTAGAAGATTAATCTTCTTGGTAGAAATTTAATTTTAGCCTTTTTAGTTAAAATGCAACTGTTTCTTTGGGAAATCAATCTGTTGTTGTTGACGTCAAAAATTTTCTTAAAAATTCTTTTTATTTTTTAATTAAACTGTTTTTTCATTTTAATTAAAATCTTTTGACTGAAAATATTCATTATCACGTGTTTCGTTAGGAATTCATCTTTTTCTAAGATTCATTAATTTTATATTTTCGGGTTGCAATGGAACTGTTTCATAGAAAATTCTTCTTTTTGACCATAAAATTAAACAATTTGACAGAAAATTGAACTATTTTGTTAAAACTTTATTTGTTTGAAAAATCTGTTATATTTCTAGTTAAATAATCATCTTTTTCGCTTAAAAATTTCATTATTTGACTGCAAATTTGATTATTTTACTCAAATTTAACTGTTTGGTTAAAAATGAACATTTTTGTTGAAAATTTATATTTTCGGGTTAAAAATGCACCTGCTTTAAAGAAAATTCTTAGGTTTGTTCAGAAATTTTAATAGTTTGGTATAAAAATCTGATCTGTTTTATTGAAAATTCGATTGCGTGTTCGAAAATTAACTTTTTTGTCAGAAATTAATTTTTTCGACTTAAAAATGTAACCGTTTGGTTGACTTTTCTTTCTTGACTGAGAAATTTATTTTGGTTGATATTTCACCTCATTTGCTGCAAATTTATATTTTTTGGTTGAAAATACAACTCTTTGGTTTATAATTACTTTTTTTTGGTTGAATTTTTTTTTCTCGATTGAAAAATCTTTGCTGATTGAAAATGCAGCTCTTTCGTTTTAGTTGAAGATTCATCTATATTTGAAAATTCATTTCCTAGATTAAAAATTAAACTATTTTGTTGAAAATACGCCTATTTTGTGAAAACTGAATCTTCTTGGATAGCATCCAACTTTTTTAATTGAAAATTCGAATATCGTTCATTTTCTTTTTTAGAAAATTAATCTTCTACGTAGAAACTATTTTGTAGAAAAATCGTTTATTTTGATAAAAATTTAATTTTCTTTGCTTAAAAAGGTGACTGTTTGGTTAAAAATTATTCTTCTTTGATCGAAGAATAAACTATTTATTTAAAAATTCGTATTTTTATTTTTTATTTGAGTTTTTGTAAATGAAAATTTAAAAAAAATTCTAAATCGCAGCTCGCAAGCTTGAGCGCACCTAGGGCGCGCGATTGTTGGTTCTCGCGCTACACGCTTGTTGATGCATTCAACTCGCGCTCGGTCTTTCTATTTACCGCACATTCGTGCGCAAGGTTTTTAAAATTGAAGCTCAAAGAATCCACAACTGTAATTTGCTATATGTTAATTCTCTTTTGCTAAAGCTCTTTTGGCTTTAACGAACACATTCTCAACCCGTATCTCATGCTTCGCACTTGATTTCGTCGAAAATGCGAACTTTTCTATACATTATGTTCAACTCTATTACATGAAATGTATATTATATTTATTTCTGTACCTCGGGCTGACAGTGCTTATTCATAGATTGAAAAATATTGTACAAGTCTCCCTTTTAATTCTTTTTTATTATTCCTTAACAAAATAATTTTCACTATATTATTTTTATCATTAGAAAAGTGCACATTCTATTAAAATAAAAAATAGTATTAAACATTTTACTGCAACTTGTGTCATTTTTTCATAAATATAATTTGTTTATATTCAATGTCGATGTCATTTAGGCGAAGAATGTTGATAAATAAAATGTTATTGGATATTGTGTCCTTTTTCCAAAAAGTTCATTTTTTTTACTTTTTACATATTTTTATAATCAGAGTTTATAAGAAACTTTTGTCTTTTAATTTCGTTCGTCTCTTATGTCGTTATTCCAAAAATTTATTTATTTAATTTTTAATATTATTTTTACGATTCAAAGAAAATCTAATCGTCCTAACTAAAAATGATTAATCACAAATTTATAGATCTTTTTAGGGTGAACAAATTTAGTGTGTTAATTTTAGTTCGAACCTTGTATCGTTTTTTGAAAAATTTAATTTTTTAATTTTTAATGTTATTGTTTACGATTAAAACAAAAACTACGTGTCCTATCAAATATTATTCATGATAAATTTGAATGAGTTTTCGCCTTTTTCTTGCAAGCGCAATATTTATCTATTTTTTTCAGAATGTGATTATTGACAAATTTGTATCTTTCATAGTTTGACCGCAAAATTAAATTTTTACTTTTTCATTATTTTTGGTATGATCAAAATTTGAATTTTCAACTTTTCGAAAAAATTAAAAAAGTTTTCATGATGGGGCGCTCTGGCCAATTACATGCATCGTCGAGAGTATAGATAAGAACAACATAACCTAATACCTCAGTTTTAGGTCAGATTGAAACCCGAAGTATCTCTTTTATCATAATCAATCATCGTGAAAGCATTAAATCAACTATTTTCATCATAATCTTGTCGGGCATTCAAAAATAAAAATTTTTATTGTCTTGACTTTTTTTCATATCATGCGTTGTTTGGTTTAAAATGTTCAATTTGTTTTTGTTTTTTTTGACTTGGAAAATACTATAACTCTGATAATTTTCATTTTATCGGAAAAAGTCATGAGGATAAATTGTTCAAATTTCCGAGTACTATAAATAGACTTCCATAGCATTTTTATATCTTTATAAAAAATGTCTCAAGTATTTTGAAAATGCGCTCACTTTTTGAATTTTTATCCAAAGTTGCTGCTTTACGAACTCGTTCTTTCTTTTCAGGCCCTAAAAAAGTGTACCAGAGCAGAATCCAATCTGATCATTATTTCAAAAGTTACCGTGCCTACAGAATACAGACTACAGACAGACAGACAAACAGTCAAACAGTCACCTTCGTAAAATTCGTTTTTTCTGACTCAGGGGATCTCAATACGTGCAGATTTGATAAAAAGCGACAAAGTGAAATTTTACATAAAACCAATACCTTCTCATTGGGATAACAATTTAATAAATTGTCATAACCTTCAAAACAAATAAATTTATAAAATATACAGGGTGGACCATTTTAATCTATCTAACCCATAATCTCCAAAAATAAGCGGATACCAAAAAATTGTTCAGACAAAAGTTGCTCAGGACTATGGGGGCCATCTTTCTGTAAAATCGTTTTTGACCTTGAGATTAAATTTCAAGGTTATTTGAAGGCTACATTGATTTTTTTACACGGAAACCCCTATTTTTGACATTGGATTCTGAAAGAACGGGAAATTTTACGTCCGAAATGATAGTTAGAGTCAATTTTCACGAGGTCAAATAAAGGTTAAACCAAGGTCAAATTTCAAAAATCATACAGAACATGATTTTTTTTGTTTCATTCTTTTAACACGTATGGGTAGCACAAAGCTGGGGCAGATTTGGGACCAACGACCTTGATCACCTTGACCTTGAGCTTAACTTGGAAGGTCATTAGAAGGTCAAAGTGTTTGTTTTCTTTAACTAAAACACACGAAACCAAACCCTCAAACTCACAAGCTCCAAACCAACGAATTTCACACTTTGACCTTCGAATGATGTTCTAATGATGATCATGTTCTACATGATTTTTGAAATTTGACCTTGATTTAACCTTTATTTGACCTTGTGAAAATTGACTTAAACTATAATTTCGAATGTAAAATTTCCCGCTCTTTCAGAATCTAATGTCCAAAATAGGGGATCCCATTTAAAAAATCAATGTGACCTTCAAATAACCTTGAAATTTGATCTCAAAGTCAAAATCGATTTTGCAGAAAGATGGTCCCCATTGTTCTGAGCATTTTTAACTAGAAATGATAAATTTTCAAACAAGAATAATAATATTCTACCAAAAAAAAACGAATTTTCAACAAAATACGATGAACATTCAACCAGTAAGGAAAAAATGGAAATTGTTTCATTTTCAGTGAAGAAAATGAATTCTTATAAAAAAATACAAATTTTCAACAAAGTAATTAAATTTTCAACGAGAGGGATGAATTATCAACTGAAATGATGAATTGAAAAAAAAGAATTTAAAAAAAATGCTCAAAATTAAACCAAACAGATATATTCTCAAATGAAAAGTTTATTTTTAATCAAGAAGATTAATTTTTGTGCAAATGAAGATGATTTATTAAGAAACTACTTGAGATTATGACCAAAAATATAATGCTAGGCCATTCATAAAAAAAACTTTCAACCAAGGATAGTTGGATTTTCTTATTGAATTCTATTATTATATTTTAAATTTCAGCAAAAGGAATGAAAAAAAGGGGAATTTCTTAAAAACAGGGAAAAAATAAGAATTCTTTAAATGATTATAATTTCCTTAAATGAAAAAAGTTCTACAGAATTTAATTAACAATATTCTTATACAAACATCAAATAGTTTTATGTCATTATTTATTATTTGATTAAATGTGAAAAGTTGTCAAAAGAAGGAGGGGTTAGCCAAAAATCACCGTAAATATCATCACCTAATATATGGACGCTCGCTTTGCTTGGTTAAAAAAAGTGAATTTTTATTGTTTAAACAATTTTTAATTTTCTTGCAACTTTTTTCTTATTTAGCCTTTTTTGCGTTTGTTCGTCTTTAATCCTACGTACAATCAATCTCTAAAGTTGCCTATCTTTAAAATGATTTATAAAATAGACAAAAAAGATCTATTATTAATTTCTATAAATATTGATAGAGG
>JAAAKG020211223.1:0-22560 GCA_010014905.2 Druon quercuslanigerum | reverse complement strand
CAAACGCTACTTCTTCTTTGAAAATTCGTCTTTTTGTAATAAAATTAAACTTTTTAGTTGAAAACTAATCTTTTTGATTGAGTTTGCAACTATTTTGTTAAAGAATTATTAAAAATTTACCTGTAAAAATTTAGGATAAAAACTTAATTTTTTAATGGAAAATTGATCTGTGTCTTATTATTTATAACATAGATTCTAAATTCGCCTTTTTGTTTTATATTGGAAAGAAGCGTATTGCAGAATTTTCTTTTAAAAAAATTTTATCGCAGAGATTCTAAAAAATAAAGTGTAGAACCTGTCTGATTTAAAGTGGATTCTATCTAATTTTACATACTTTTTATTATATTTTTCTTCGATTGAAAATTTATTTAAAAATTTTATTATTAGTTTAAAAGATTGTCTTTTTTGTAGGAAATTCATCCTTGCGATTGAAAATTCATCTTTTTGATTAAAAGTTCTACTATTCGTTGTCAAATCCAGCTGTTTCGTTGAAAAATTGAAATAATCTGTAGAAAATGTCATTTTTTTCGTTGAATATTTACTTTTTTGAACTAAAAACTGAACTATTCTATTTTGTTGAATAAAAAAGGGTAAATTGTTAGCTAAAAGATTAATTTTTCATGAAAACATGAATTTTCAACATGATACAAAAATTTTTCAGCTGAGATGGATTAATCATACCGAATAAAAATATGATTTTTTAACAAAAAACATTAATTTTCAACTGAGAAATATTAACTTCTACATCGATAGTAGGATACGTTAAATAATAATAATAATAATATAATAATAATAATAGTTTTATTATTTCATTCGTAAAGATTTTATTTAAGAAAACGATCACCTACCTTTTACGAAAACAGAATCTTCTTTACACACATAGTCACGTTTTGAACCATAAACATTATTTTAAATCTGAGAAGATTGAATTCCTATTTCTATAGTAAAAAAAAGGAATACTCTTATTGATCAAGTTTCTCGATTTCATTTCTTTCAAGATTTGTATAGACAGACTTACCTGCTTAGAGAATAGTTTATTACGTATTTTTCCTTCTTCTACACAAATTTTGGTTGTGGTTATATAATAAAATATGTCTCGAGGGATAGAGCACAATTTTTTATTTTATGGAATAGAAACGACAAGAATGCATGCTCGTATTTAAAACCTTCTAACTTATATTTTGAACAATTTGAACTTACTTCGGATTAAGAAACCCATCTACAAATTCGGTTTTAAAATACCTTGAGATTCGCTGGTCTCTGCCTGTGGGAGAATCAGTAATTTCTTCTAGAGTCATAATGTTCACCCTGAGGCTATGCATGTTTATTTTTATTCTTTGTTCCAAGCCACGTTTTATTGAATGTATTGATCGAAGTGTTTTACCATTCTCCACTATTGCAAATACGTCACCATTGGACGCTGATAGTACAATTTGTTCTACAATTGGCATAGGCAAATGTGCGTAATTTTTTCCTCTCAAATAAATTTGTCTATCCGAAGGAAAAGTGTATCTCCGAATTTCGAATCGGCGGTTCAAATTCGCTTTTGGAACAAGCCTAATATATCGAATATTTTTAAGTTCCACTCCAAATATGCGCAAAGATGAAGGTCTGGCAGAAGGCGACCTGGACCTGACACGAGTTGACCTGGACCTGGAATGAAAAGGAGGCTCGGGAGGAGCAGACGTTTCAAGAGTTTGATATTTGCCAGTAGAATAAGATGTTCCAGAACGAGAAGTACCAGGAAAAGGGAAACCTGACGGTAAACGCCTGGTTGGTGTACTTGACTCTGCAACTAGAAAGAGAGAATTAGATTTTCCTTGTGTATTTCTTTCTGGGCTATTCTGCCAGATATTAATTGATTTTCCAAAATATTTCTGTCTTTTATATTGCGGGTTTCAATCGTGTACAAAACTACGAATTTTTCCGACGTTTCGTGAACATTACAGTCCACTTCTTCAGGGCTGACCTGGAACTAAGGTATCAGGTTCTATTGTTCTTATGTATACTTTTTACGATACCTGTGATTGGTCAGAGCGCCCACCATGGAGTCAGGACGCACCTGATAGCCAATCGAGTACTCTTTAAAAATCCGGCAGGACTGAAAGCCAAATCGGATTGGTATTAAAACCGTTGTCCCTATTAATGTCATTAGAGTGCAATCGAAATCTTTAAGCACCCTAATAAAATCAATAGGGACAACGGTTATAATACCAATCCAATTTAGCTTTTCGTGTTGCCAGATTTTTAAATAAGACTTGATTAGCTAATCAGGTGCGTCCTGTCTACATGGTCGGCCACTCTGGCCAATTACAGGAATCGCAAAGAGTATACATAAGAACAGCTTAACCTGATACCTCAGTGAAGTGAACTGCAATGTTCACGAAGCGTCAGCAACATGCATTGTTTTTTACACGATTAAAACCCAAAATATCTCTTTTATCAGAAGTACCCAAAGTTGCTTGTTCAATAGATTTGCAATATTGTATGTAAGAGCGTAAAAGGGATTGCCAAATTTCTTCTTGGGGCAAAATCCTGAACTTTTTTTCAGAAACAAAAGCTTTACGAGATAAAGAATTTGTATTGTAGTTCAACTTAGAGTTTTTAGTTACATTTTCAGTTAGATAAATTATTTTCATCAAGGAAAATAGAGTGTCCAACAGATGACTTTAATCAGATAAAATAAATCTCATCAGTTTTTTAAATGATCCATTGTGAGACAACATTTACTTAGACTTGATTTAAAAAGTGTGTAGTCACAAAATAAACTGTCTGTACTAAGCAAAATTTACAGTCTTTTAACGTAATATCTTTATCTATTAAAAATAAACTTCAACTTCAGTTTCTTAAATGCTTTTGATAAAAAATATTTGTTTTTTTATTAGTACAAATTTCTCGGTTTTTATTGAATATACACTCATCCTGAATTTAATGTACGGATTCATTTTTATGATTAGAATTCTTTAAAATATAATCAAGAAACCAACTACTAGATATGGACAATCACCATAAAATGTTCTTATTGCAGTCTAAAGAAAAAACAAATATTGTTTTTTCCCCTAAAAAGTAAATAAAAAGCACTTTTCCTTTTGGACAAAAATAAATAAGAGAAAAGAAAAATGAGAAGGCTGTATGAGTGCCGAAACATTGGTGAACTATTTATAAATGTTTTTTTGTGATTTAATAATGATAAAAACTAAAAAGACAAAAGTCTTCAAAGATAGAGTATATAAATATAAAATTAACAAAAGAGAGAGAAGAAAAGGGATTTGGTTGCCTTCTCATTTTTCTTTCCTCCTTTTCATTTTTGTCTAAAGGAAGAAGTTTTTCTTATTTTATTTTCAGGGGGTCCAAATTTGGTCGTTAAATCCTTAATTTTATTTCTAGCAATTCTGCTTATTAACTTGATTATCGGATGTTAATTAGGATTTTGAATTTGATTTCAATCTCATTTAAATTTCTTTAATTTCGTATTCATTTTGTATTAATTTCCTCTATTCTATTATATACGGAAACGTGAAAGTTGATACTTGAGAATTCGTCCTTATGGCCGACTAATATCATCCTAGAAGAAAATTCACCTTCTTGGATAAGAAATCGTTTGAGAATTCGATGAGGGAGGGTCACGTGCCAGGCACATTATTTAAATTTTTTTAAAGGATGCTTTATCAACTATAAATACTCAAGCAAGGAAATTGATATTTCCAAAAAAATTATGAGCAGATGAGGTTTTTTTCTTATAATAATAGGAGCGTGTAATTTTATTATTAGGGTTATTTTAAGAATTCTTAAAGATTGAGGTAAGCAAATCGAAATGTCGAAAAACTGAAATTATTAATCTATGGTTACCTTGATAATTTTCATGTTCATTAATTCTCCCAAAATTTGTCAGAAAGTCCCTTGTCTGATATTCACTACTACTCCCAAAATTCGCTAGAAAATCCGCTGTTTTGGGCGGCAAAGCTGACGATATTTCTGCGAAAACACAAAAAACATTGACGAATTCATAATATTGAAAATATAATAAATATAGACTGGAAAAAAGACAACGGCAACGGCAATAAATACATTACCGGCGAAAACACGTTTGAACGCTGCAAATTAAATTAGTGACCATTCTTCATAAATTTTGACAGCGGAATTCGATCCGCTAACTTAAATTTCAAAAATATGATCATTGATTCGTGATAAGCGACCACCAAAACCCTCATGTTCGAATTTTTATAAAATTCCGAATGTTTTAGTAACTTTTGGCAACCATTTTAGATCCGCTATGTTGAGGTTTAAAAATCTGATTAAAATACGAAAAATCAGGAATAGCCATAAAAACTCCGTATTTTTTGTTAGAAAAACGAATGTAATTATTTCATTATGAAATTTTTTGCGATTCCAAAGAAGTATTTTGAAAGTTAAGGAAATTTTGCGGAAAAAATCATTGTTTTAAAATTGTTTAACAATCGATTCGGTAGCAGAAAATGTCGCTGAAAAAAATGTTTAAAAAACGGACATCTGGTTCTTAACGGGTCAAGTACCATAAAAATATCGGATTTTTTACATTCCCTTGCTTAGACACTTATTTCAGCGAAAATATAGGAAGACCCTAAACCTTACAGTTTTAAAAAGATATTTTTCTGCTTTAAAACTTCACATTTCTGCAAAGTGCGATAAAAAGTTAATCTTCTGATAATAATTTTTTTGTATACTTGCCAAGAGAATCAAGAATAACGTCAATAGCCACTACCAGAGTATAGATATTCCTCATTTTTTCAAAATGCAGGTCAAACTGATTAATGAAAAATTTTGCGATAAGCGTAAGTAACTTAAATAACTGCAACTCAAATAAACTGTATTGAAATTAGAAGTTAAACACTCGCACGCGAAAATTTATTTTACCTTGAGAAAATGAGGTAATTTATGTTTTAATTGAACTTACATATTTATCTTAGTCTACCTCGGTAAGCTCAGAGACTTGAATAATGTAAAAAGATTTTACAATTTGTCTCCTTAATGCCTCTTTTTGCAGAATATTAATAAAATTTATATGACGTATGTTTCGAAAACTAAAGAAATATTTTTTTGAATCCTCGTTAGCAGCCTATTTCTGTGATTTCGAAACCAAAACTGAGATGTATCAAAACGTCAGTGTTTTCAATTGTCATAAATTAATAATAAATAACAAAAGAGATGCAAACAGAAGTTGCAAAATTTGTTGTACCAAAATCTATTTTCACTTTGACGAGAATGATATATTTAATATTCATGGGGGAAGAAGAAGACTGTATAATTACCTGCTTAAAGTCTTGCAAATTTACAAAATCTGTTTACATAGTAATAAGACTGGTCATCAGCGGACCAGATAAATTCCAAAGAGTAAATTTATTCAGATAAAAATTCAGGAACAGCGAGTTGAAGAATGCGAGCAAGAAAGAGTTTGAGGCAGTATATGAGGGCAAGTCATATAAACAGCTAGGTATTCTCAAATCTGTGGGTTTGCAGCTTACGATAGTAAAGAACTAGAAAAATGAGGTCAGGGCAACTAACACCTATGCAATCCCTGACCTCATGTACTTTTTTGAACCTGGCAAATGGTTGATCATCGACCTTTAAAGGTTAAGCCGAGCCATCTGCGTAAAAAGGACGAAGTACCGAATGCACCACAGTGTTTCAGCTATTGGAATTGTACGTAGATCTACTGAAAAAAAGAAGGCGTAGGGGTGCTGTAGATTTTAAGTACCTGTGTAAGTCACAAGTTATACAGATGCAAGTCTTTTAACAGCAAGCGAGATGTTGCGCTGTACAACACCAGATTTGAAGCGGATCTGTATGGGTTGCCCTTGTTCTCAGAGGAAGCTTTTAATATCAGGGCAGAAGACGTAAAATATTCAGAAATGAAATGGAGACAAAATGGTGTCCACGGCTAGCAACCAAAAATGTTAGATCAACACAAAGTGAATAGTAAGACATCCAAATGCGTTTAATGTCTTCTCCAATGCTCGCTGCTACTGGGTAAGGAAAACAGCAGTAACAGACGAACTTCAAACTACACCATGTTCCTAATTTTGCACTTCTAACATCATCGCTAAAGATGTCAAATATCGTACTAAATTAATTTATAACGCTCACTTGCATATTTTCTACTTTATGAAACAGAGAAGAACCTTCAGTGGTAGGACGCACAAAATTGATCGCTAAGACAGGAAATATGTCAACTACAAAAAAATAGAGGCACATAGCTTGCTTAAGCACCAGATAAAAAGTATTCACTGACATCCTTAAAGAAAGGATATTATTATCTATCGACCCGGTACGGACTGTCATAGTGAAACAACGTCGTTAGACAGGGGGATTAACCAAGCCTCGATTCGGTATTGACGCAACCCATCCATGGCTCGGATCGTAGATTAAAAGTATGTAGATTAAAAGAATGGCAATGACTAGAATGCATAGGTTAGCATTTTCGTTTCACTATCTTCACTTCCTTCACTCCCATTTAAACTACGCGCCCTGCATCTTTCGTCGCACATCGTCTAATTGACGCTGAGACAAGTAGATTGTCCGTCAGTTAACTTTTGCTCAAAAGCCGCGACCCAAATCGGGCCGCGGCTTTTATTTTCTCAACTTTACTTAATCCGTTTCCCGGTTCTGCCGAGAACTCAGAATAATCAACGCAAAGAAAAAGAAAGGCCATACGAATTAAATTTATTAATTCAATACTTTTGAACGCGAACAGTTTCCTTGTTCTCTCTTTTTCTCATTAAGGCTTGGGTTCAGTTACATGTACCGCTTCACATTTTTCAATTGGCTGGTCCTCTTTCCGTATTAATTGGCGGAGTTACAAGCCGTCTATAATTTTATTTAAATGCAGGTGCCCTTAGTGGTAACTTAGGTATTAATCTTTTATACTTCCACTTTTAAAAAACAATGACAGGAGAGCAATTTAACAATTAACTTCCCTGAATGAAAAATAGAGAAGAGGGCATTTCCGTTACTTCGTTCTAACTGTCGTTTTTTTGCATGCTGTTGTTTTTATTTTCATTTTAAAAATGACGTTTTTCTAAATTGAATATTTTTTATCTTAATTTTTCATATGCCTAAATCGGCAAACATAATAGACTTGATAGTCCTTTTTCTTCAAAACGCACAATCATATTCCTATCGTTTTTGGGGGGATTTTCGTCCAAAATTGCAATTAATGTTGCCATGTGATAGGAAGAATGATAACAATCTTCAATCATCACAGAATAGTATGGAAAACGAACTTTCTTAAGAGCCACAAGTTTGGTATTTACCATTTTTTTACGATACACTTGTTACTTACATCGAAGGTGCACGAAAAGTGATTGAATTTTATTTTATTTTTTTCATTATTAAACAAACATAAGCAAGTATAGGACGGAGGTAACCACAGGGCGGTCGGTAAGCGATTTGGTCTTCTTTACTTTATTTCCCATGTCGGAGACAGTTAAGCTTGCGAGCAAGTGGTGTGCAGGGCGACAGGTTCGCGAGAAAGTAAGCAGCAAATAATGCCGCCCTGTGAACACACTCTGCAAGTAGAGTTATCAGAAGGTTTCGCCGAAATTTTATACTTCCTGAAAAATCTAATCAGTTTCAAATTTAATTGTTAAACTTTCCTGAAGGAGTTTTTTCTGTCAGTTAAATAAAAAACTGCGACTAGGTAGCCCCTAGATCAATTCAATTTAGTTCTTGCTTATTTCTTGACATTTTTTGGCCTTCTGTTGTAAAGCGTTCAGAAATTTGTAAGCGCTAAAAGTCTTAAAGAAATCTTAAGACTGGATAGACTAGAGAAGCAGAGACATCATAGAATTTCGTCCGAATTCGGAAAACAATGGTTTATGCATTAAATAAAAAATGGTAGACTCTCTAAACCCTTAAAAAAAACTTTACAGAAGTGAATTAAATTAAAGCCTGCGCCTGAGAACAGCCGTCGGATTCATTTACCTTTACCGGTGCTTATTTATTTTAGATTTAGACATGTGTCTAATTTGCTTACACCCAGTGGCGTACCTCGTAGAAATAAATACCGGCCTACATTAAAGGGTATAAATTTTGCGGCATATTATTGTAGGGATTTATCGACCTACCGTGGGTGTGATCTCCCATAGGCCACTGCCAAGATGAATAACGGAAAAAGCGGGACGCGGGAAAACCTTCCTCTAGTAAGGGAATTAAATTAAGGCCTACTATTAACCCTCAAGGGTGCGCAGAAAGGTAATACAACACAGATTGAACTCACACACCGAGCTCAGCATATCCGCACAGTGGGATATTGGCGTTAATTATATTAAACAGCCCTTCTTCAAGCAGTATCTACTGCCCTAATCAACCCTTGGTAGCACAGAATAGGGAGAACAAGGGGCGACTTCAGCTTCCCCAGTGCAAAGTTATTCGAGCGAGGCCTACTAACAATGCGCTTCCGACCAGAATGCGCAAGGACTTAATCTCAGGTACGCTCAGGATGACACACGCTCCACTTAGTAGAGAACGAAAATTGCAGGTTTTTTATTGACATTGGTGGCGACGTCAATGTCATTAAAATGGCAGCCATATTGCCTGATACTCACATTGATGCAAGCAAACGAGAGTTTGTAACTAGAGTGTTTCTAACGCCCCTAACCTTAGGCCCCACAATGCTATAAATATTTGGTAAAAGAGTCTCTTTCCATGTGCTGCGGCAAAGATTCCCGATTACGGTTAAAGACATTTTAGGTTGACCATATTTGTGACTGGAACATTTAAATATTTCATTCTTCTACAATGCTTTAATTACGCAATCACGGCAAGTAGACCCAGTTCCGTTCATCAAACCCAAGTCAACGAGAGTTATCTTCGAACTGTTGCCGAAAGTTAAACCAATACGACGGATTTTAACAAGACGTGCAAGAACCCAACAAGTCATATCTATTTAGATCGCCGAGTGAAAAAATCAAAGACGGTTATTTGGCGCTCATAAAAAATAAAACAGGGTTGTTTGTAGAGGAGGCCGCTGTCTTAAATAAAGACAGTAAATGTCAGGGTATAGCCATCAACACCAAGCAGTCGGACGCCACGTTTAAAATCCATCCACAAGAATGAATCCGGTTTGAGTACGTGGCTTTCACTAGCGAGGGAGATTTTTTTTGCGGAGGAGAAGGTAGTCGTTTAAAAGCACTTCGATGCGCAAGTTAACAAAGATTTTTCTACAAGTCGCATCACAAGCTTGGGGTATAGACCGCTAACGAATGGGGCAATAGAGAGGAGTCATGTTCTCCTTGCAGAATATATAAAACATTACGCAAGCGCATATCATAATTCAGATAGGCTGCTCACGTAGCCAATGTTCTCCTACAATATATCTGTGCATTAAGCGACCGATTTTACGCCTTACGAGCTATTTTTCGGCAGTAACTAGCAATTCGAATAATATAGTAGCGTCAAATAGACGCGGAAAATATTATACTGGCTAAGTATAACTTGGAATTGCAGCGCGTTCATAAGTCAAAGCCAATTGAAGTGAGCGAGGATGAATATGTGGACATAAACGAGGAAATCCATGCAGGAAATTTCGCTCCCTATTTCTATGGGCCCTACAAGGTCGTACATGCATGTCTTCACCGACGGATCTTGTCTACGGAACGGCAATGGGGTATAGGGTACCTTTTAACAAAGGGTACCCGGAAAATATTTTAAAAATTGTTGATGGAAGGCGACCAAATAACGCAGCAGAAATCGAAGCCGCATATCCCTCAATTATCCTCAGTTTATTCCTCAGCATTCTCAGTTTAATATTAACTTGTTCACACACTGATTGCCGAGGTGCGAAACTAACGACTCGATACCTGAAAGGAAACAGCCAGTTATAAATAGACTGGGATTCGAAATGATTGGGGACCTCTTGTAGTCCGTGGGCGTACAATGGCGAAATGCGTCTGTTAGTAGTAATTCAAGAATATTTTTATAAAGTTTATCTGACGATAACGGGACGGTCCGTGTTATTTCCCTTAATCGGCTGTGTCTAGGTACGAGATCTATCTATCTTCCAGAGTATGAGGAAGATTACGTCAAAAGCGAGTTCATTAAAATCAAGGCAGCCTAGAGGCCCACTCTGGGCTCCGGCTGCGAGAAGGCGTTCCCGCACTCCATATTAAAGTGATCAATTGCCTCTACCAAAATTCTACGCGATGAGTCGGTTTGCGCTACTCAACAGCTCAAGGTGCACAGCCAGGTCCATGCTAGAAGTCCTGACGTATGTAGACGGCGAGCGCTACGAAAGGGTGACGACAGAACTCAACGAAGCCCACAGCAATATGTCGCATCTAGTGTAGCAATAGAGAAACGTGGTCCGGTCGAAGCTGCAAAAATGGCTGAACCTAGCAAAAGAACAATAGAAACAAATGAAAAGTATAAAGAGTAAGCTCATTAATTCCACGGTTGGAATAGACAGGCTAAGCGTGCGCGTAATATACGCCACTATGGATGCATGGGTGTAATATACATCTCTAGGGAAAGACGTATGCACTCCGGTCTGGTAACCAACAAGCAACTAATAGCCATAGTTTAGGAATTAATACCAGAATGATTACCAAAAAAATGGCTGGTACCGGATATCACGATTCTGAAACAATCCAAATATCAGCTGTAGAAGCTAGGTTATTGAGCAACACCACGCGTCAAGCCTACATATCATCTCGCCCACGCCATTTGGCAATGAACGAGGAGTGGTGGAGCTACATCTACATAGAAGCCAATCTTTCAAACATGTTACCGGGTAAACGACCGTCATCTATGTCACTCAGCGCAGGCCATCTATGACTTCGGTGTGACAACGCCATATATAGGTATTACGACATACTTCTATAGAAGTCCTGAAGAGCTGCTAAATTAACATCACTTATGACCACCGCCCGTACTGGGTCCCAATGGGCACACTTGGACACTGGTTGTATTTAGAAGAAATTGAAAAATTTGTAAGATACATCATGAGCGATGCAGACTTAAAATGGAACCTGTCGCAAATCAGGTTGAGGGGAAAGGGGACGCTTTCTTTGGAGGTATACATTAAATACTATATATAAAAATCAAACCTATATACAGGCCATAAAATACTTCTATCTAGAGTAAAAAGAAATGAGATATAATTAAAGAATATTATTTCAACAAAACTCTTAATCAAAATTATAGTTATTTACGTAACTTTATTTTTTTAATTCATGATAATAATTATAATTATTTACATAAATTTTTAAAAATATTTATTTCCCATCCCAGCTGAAAATTATAAATCTTTTGAAAAATTCTTTTTCTCAATGTAGAAATTATAATCCTTTACTGAAATCCACTGTTCGAACTGCAAACGCAGCTTCATAACCATTTGAGAAATGTTACTGCTTCAAAAAACTGTAATTTTTTTTGGAAAAATCCTTACTTAAGGTAAGGAGAGTCCTTTTTTTACAAATGTGCTGTTGCAGCTGAGAATTAAAGCTAGAATATATATCATACATTTACATTGTTTGTAACATGTTGTAGAAATCTAGTATTTAGAATTCATTACATAATGTTTTTTTCTCTGATAATTAAAGTGGTTTTATTGCTATGTGTTAAAGAGTTTATTCATATTATAAGATTTCTTGATATTATAATATAAAATATTTTCAAACAATATTTATCTACGGTAGTTTCGTTATAAATAACTGAGATTTGGTTGCAGTTTTCTTAAAATGTATCCTAGATATCTGGAAGATTCAAAAAAAAGATTTTAACATCATTTTAGAAGGACTTGCTGGGATTTAAATAACTTCGGAAAATTTGGAAAATTAAATTGGATTAGAAATATTACAAGTTTTTCCAAGTAATTACAACTAAATTTTCACAATTGTGAAGGAATTTCAAACGACATAACAGTATTTTATAAGATTTCAAGATTTATTATCTAAGAAGCCAAAGAAAAACTAAAAATTTCAGTAAACACCAGAACTTTCTAGCATAACTTAAAAAAATATAGTGACACAAAATTAATATTTGCTGCACTTAAAGCAATAACACATTAAACATTTTATTTACAATTGCCGTGTTGCAAGCCTGCAGGGCGCCCTAAAAAATTAGCGTTAAACTATTTTTCAAATGACTGTAAATTCACAGAAATGTGCGCATATTTATAGAAGTTTTAAAATTAATTTAGTGTAATTTATCTTAAGTTATAAGAAATTACCTGTACATTTTTTTATAACTTTTGGGAAATTGATAAAAATGGTTGTAATTGAATTTTGGATAAAACAGGCACACAAAAAACAGTTGTCTTAATTTTTGACCAAACCATGTTGGCCTTATGTTTTTAAGGTCGCTGAATCAGGATCCGGTGGCCGTTTGGTCCTATCAGGTCAGGATTTTTTTCTCGTCTCAAAAATCACCCGAAAGTAGCCTAAATAGCCCAGTTTGTTTATAAAAAATGTAAATCTATCACATTTTTTGAGGTTTTTCGTGTCACTGGATTTGAGTTTAATGTTGATTAATCCCTGCTCAGAGGCTTTATGCTCCTAAACTCAAAACTTTGAAACTTATCCTCAAAACTGCCCCCAATTACCCTGAATAAACAATCTTCCAGTAGTAGGGCCAAATAAGCCGAAACAAAGTTATTTTTTGGTTTTCGGGTCGCTAAGTATGCTTCCGAGAATTTAATAAAAATGCCATATTTAGCTGTAAATAACCTTAAATTACCCAAAATTTCCTCCAGTTAATAGAAATTTCTAAATTGAATGTTGTTTAATGTATCTTATGTTACCATAAATCAAAATTTGAAATCATCCAATTGTTATAAAAAAATGTCGTACGCGCCGAGGGGGAGAGGCATTTTTTCTATTTGTGTAAGTTTTCAGTAATCGCCTACGATTGTACTGAAATAATGCTTCGTCGAAAATATTGCTCTTTTCCCCTTAGGGACCTAATATACTATTTTTCTTAATTTGAAAACAATTGATAAGTATCAGGCATTTTTTAATACCATAAAATCAAGTTTTAAATAGAAGTTAAATAAATAACTTTAAATTGTTCTTTTTGCAATAAATGTTATGAACAGAAGAGTGGGGAGAATCAGCTTTTCACAAGTTTCAGCCAAGTAGTTTTTTTTCAACAAACAAAAGATGAATTTCCCACCAAAAATCAGTTGCATTTAGTTAAAAGAACTGAATATCTACTGAATCCTAAAGAAGCAGAAGATTTGTTACCCAAAAAGGTGTATTTTTAGAGAAAAAAAAATCTTCATCCAAAAGATTAATTTTCTACGAAAAAGAAAACTTTTTAGCATAATGCAAGAATTTTCAACTAAAAAGGATAAATTATCCGGAATAAGAAGACAATTTTTCAAAAAACAACATAAATTTAGTCAGAAAATACGACCAATTGCCCTTCTCGAAAAGGACAATAAAATGGTGTAACAAAACATATAAACATTCAAAGAATTGGTTTAAGTTCAACTCAAAAATAGGAATATTTTATTAAAAATATTCATGTTAACAGCGATGGTATAGTTTCAGGTTGAGTTAAAAGGGTAAATTTTCAACCTAAGACTCAGTTGTAATATTTCAAACCTACTTTTCTTCAAGAAACCCTTCTGTATTTATGGTTTGAAAATTCCTTGAGATTCGATGGTCCCTCCCCGTAGGAGACTCCATAATTTCTCTTGGGGTCATAGCTATCACCCTGAGGCTATGCATGTTTAGTTTCGATCTTTTTTCCAGGCCAGTTGTCATTGAATATATTGCTCGAAGTGTTCTATTATCATCCACTATCGCGAATACGTCACCATCAAACGTTGACAATACAATTTGTTCTGTGGTTGGCATAAGCTGAGTGACGTAATTTTTTCCTCTTAAATAAATTGGTATATCGGTAGGAAAAGTGTATATTTGAATTTTAAATCGTCGGTTCGGATTTGCCTTCGGAACAAGACGAATATGTCCAAGATCTTTAAGATCAACTCCAAATACGCGTAAACAAGAATGTCTGATATGAAGAGGAGGCTCGCGAGGAGAAGATGTTTCAGAAGATTGATGTGAAGCAGAAGAATAAGAAGTTCCAGAAATACCAGTATGAGGAGCGTCTGGATGAAGACGCTCGATTTGTGTACTTGACTCTGCAAAAAAAAAAGAGATGATAAAATTTTTCTTGTGTATTCTGTTTCGAAATATTTTCCCATATTGTAATTCCTCATCTGGAATATATTTCACTTCCGGGGAAAGAACTACCCTAACTCGTTTAATCAACAGGATTCGCAAGATTATATTTCGATTCGGCCGTAATCAAAACCCAAAAAAGATCCCACAAATCAGGCTGCTGCTAATAAAATGGTGTCAATAAATTCGTTTTATGGAAATATATCTCTTTAAATGTACTTTAGAGCAAAAGTAGTTATATAAAAGCGAAGCACTTTCTTACAATTTGCAAAGAATGTCTCATATTATCTATAAATATGAATGGTTATTTAGTTTCACCATTATTATATTGCAACATTTAGGTCCAAGAAAAGTCTGCGTTGCCCCATCTTGCGGCTAATAAAACCATCTGCCACACAGTTACGAGACAGTCAAGATTGTGAGAGGAAAAGCTTAGATGAATTTGCTTGAATCAAGTCTTTAATGGGTTAAACAAAGGCGTAAATATTTTTATAAAAACGTTAATTCTGTATTTGTTCATTCATCTTTCCAAAAATGTACGCAAGGAAAAGATCAATTGCTACAGCAGAAAAAAAATTGGTAAAAATGTTCCACAGGGATCGTTGACATCATCTTTGCGATCTGTTGTGCCGGTCTTTAGGTTCAAAAAGAAGTGTATTTTGTGATAAAAAAATAAGTGTGGAATATTAATTGCAGGAACAAAAGAAAAGTTTTAAAAAGTGAGCTCAAGTTTTCGAAGTGATGAAACCGTCAGTGTGTCTAATTTAGTAGCAGCCGATACTAAGTATCATTATTCTTGCATGAAAAAAATTCTACAGAATGCATCTATCTGGGAAAAAATAGACCATAGATCAGCGCAGAATGTGCATGAAGATATGGAATTTATTTATTCGTACATGTAAGAAAATTCAACAGGAAAACGTTAGATTAGCATTGACGATCTCATGCAACAATTCCAAGGAGACTATCGACTCGATGTCAAGACAGTTGAGTTGAGATTGCTTTAAAAAAATGGCAATGATATTCTTCTTGTTGTAACATAAAACCATTCCGCAGTGTTTTGCTTTCGAAATACGTGATTTAAAGTGATTTCAGAATTTTTTTATGAAAACAAGAAACTGAATAAAGAAGAGGCACGATTACGGATTGTTGAAGTAGCAGCACTAATCTTGTTTTTGGACATCAGATCTCCGGTATATGAAACAAGCCAGTATCTATTGTCTGATAATTTTTTTGCAAGATCTGTACGGTCATAGTTTTATTAAATAAAATTTTTTAATTTTTCTAAATGTATATTTGAAATTTTACTTTCATGTAGCAATGTTTGCGAAGTGTTCTTACATTCTCATTATTTACGATTGAGAAAGTATTAGAAATTTGCGAAACTCGGCACAATAATTTTTCAATGGATCTTCATGTTTTGAAACCCCCTCAAACTGAAAACAAAGCTTTGGCGATGGCGTCTGTCTGCCAGTCCGTCAGTCCTTCCGGGAACACGATAACTCTTGCAAAAATGAACGGATCAAATTGAGCTTTGGCTCACTTTTTCTAGCTTATAAAGCAAAGAACGAGTTCTTCTATCAGCTATTTTGGATAAAAAATCCAAAAGTTAAAGCATTTTCCAATGTTTTTTACCCATTTTTCTAGTATTGTAAAATTGCATGTACGAACATTCGTGCGTTAGTGCGCAACTATGTAAGATGAAAATACAAATGAGTACATAAAAATTGTACTACTAAGAATTATCTACAAGTTTTTTGTTACCTACTTTTTGATAGGGTGCGTCGTTTTTGTTTTAATCGCGAAAAATAGCATTTAAAATTTAAAAAATACAATTTTTGGATAATACGACATGAGATAAAAAAAATAAGCGAACAAAAATTGCATACCTAAAACAAATCTAAAATTTTTTTAGAAATCTCTATTTAATAAGAAGCGTAATTTTGACCTTAATCGTAAAGAATGACATCAAAAACAACAATTAAAGATACATTATAATTTTTTATTTTTTTTATAATTTATGATTACGAATGTATTACAAATGTATCAAATTTAAACCCCTAGTTTTTAAATTTAACTTCAAAACAGAATAAATTAAAAATTAAAATATTTCATTTGGTTGCAAACGAAGGCAGATACGTGAACACAGAATTAAATTAGAATTCTAGATCGTCAAAATATCTACAATTTTGTTTTAACTATTTTTTTGGAAGAATGCCTTGCGATCATGTTTCATTTATGTATTCCAAGTGCAAAGAATAAGAAGCCGAACGCGTAGGTGCCTTTAAATTAGTGTTCAAATTTTCGAAAAATTTGAAAATTTAATTCCTAATTGCATCTTATAAGTTATTAATCGAAAATTCTGATGCGCAGGACAATAGATGTGAGACCTTGAACTCGATTGCCGGCGCGTGAACGGGAGGAGCAGAGAGTGGGGAGACACGGTCGAACTGTAAGGAGTGGGGATCAGAGTTTTAGGCCGATGCGCGAGCACATTCTCATGGCGCGCGACATGCTGCGCTCTCAAGCTTGAGCTGCGCGCTTGATTATATACTTGTCTCGCGCTTCGCGCTAGATAATGCATTCATCTAGCGCTACGCGCTCGATGATGCATTTATCTAGCGCTACGCTTATACAGATATTGCAAAATAAAGTATAATCTCCTTCTTGACGATTACTTTAATTTTTGTTTCTTATTTTGCATTAAATTTTATTCTTAGCTTCTAATAGCTTGTGCCATTTGCCCAAAACTTTTATTTTTAATTTTTAATTTTTTTTAACCACTAAAAACAAAAACTGTATTTAAGTTGTTCTTTCTTTTAAGCCCTTAAAAAGTTTTACCTTGAGGAATCTCATGTTGACTGCTTGTCCCAAAATTTGTCAGAAAGTCCCTTGTCTGATTTTCACTACTCATCCCAAAATTCGCCAAAAAATCCTTTGTTTTGGGCGGCATAGCTGATGATATTTCTATGCAAAGAAAAAAACATTGATGAATTTAAACAGTTAAAAATTTAATCAATATTGTAAAAGTGGATTTCAGTTATTCCATGTTATTTTGAACAGCTCTGTTGGAGCCCAGCAATAATTATTGATTGTGAAATCAAAATTTGCCAAGTAATTCTCAAACATACCTGACTTTAATTATTTACAATAATTAACAACGTACAATTATGAAAATTCTATTCAAAGAACTTGATTGTGAATTATTTTAATCTTATTAACATAATGATAAAAGTGAATAGTAAAACTCGTGAATCGCTTACGTCACCTTCACCAATATAACGTATTTACAGGTGATTATATAAATTTAAATTATTTCAATATGACAAAAAAAATGACTAAGAGTTTGAGAAATAGAATGCATCAACAATATTCTCCTTTACCAAATTTAGCAAATATTACCAGAAGATATGGTTAATTTTACCAGAACATCTGGTAATCCTGACCAGAACATTGTATCTCTTTATTAAAGTGTTCTTTTTTATATAAAATTAAATATATTTAGTTAAAAATGTATTTCTAAAATGAAAATTATATTTTTTTGGTTTATAAAAACAATCTTATACAATGAAGTTCTTAACGCTGTTAATTATGTTAATAGATAATAAATTTTGCATTCTCTTGAAAAGAAAATGCACTTCTAATCTAACGGATCGAATTTCTACTAGAATTTCTTTTGAGTCCTAATATAATAATAATAATAAATCTTTATTAGTTCGTAACAAAAAGGATAAGTACATGGCGATCAGATATACCATGAGAACACAAAGGGTGAGGTGCACCTTTGGGCTGTACCAGATGTGCAGAAGGTAACATCTGGGATGAATTTTACCAACAGAGCTATTTTTTCACTCAAATTTATTTAGCTCACGCAATTTATATTCTTCTATAATAAATTCAGATTGAATTGTTAATCATTTTGAAGAAACTCAAATAAAGTTTGAAGGAAAATAACAATTGGGATAGCATTTAGGTTAAATTGCGCACAATCTGATTTTTATATCATTCAAAACATGTAGCAAAAATTATCGATATATTATATAGTATATTTACCAATGGAATATAACGTAACCGGCAATGATAAGAAGAGAGTAGGAATAATCCTCATCTTTTTGTATTAGATGAAAAACCAATTGTTTTAATAAAAAATTGGACTGAAAATGTAACGTTAGAACATTCTCGTGCTACAGTAGATTATATATTACATAGTTTCTATTGTCGTTATCTTTCCCACCATACAATAAAATTGTAAAGATCGTTATTCTCATATATTTACATTTCATTAAAGTCAATTGGGAAAAAAAAAACCGCTACCAGTGCGAAAATCAGCTTTCAGATTTAACAAAACTTTTACAAACATTTGCCTACAAATTCCACTTTATCCGTCTTTTTAGTTCTGTACAAAATATTTCGTAAAAAATTCACTTTTTAGGGTTTTACCTGTTTTCGCCTATTTTGAATTTTTTTAACTATTTCACCTATTCTGAACATTTTAAATCTATTATTTCTTTGTGCAATTGGTAAGTTTTAAAGCGGAAAACATTTTTATTTTATACTTTCATTTCTTAAATTTTTAAAAAATTATTTTAGAATCCTTAACAAAATTTAAAACCCTTTCAAATACATAGTAATCTTTTTTAATCACTTAAATTCTTTTAATTTATTAAAAATATCTTCACATATTTTAACTTCTTTTAACTCCTCGAAAGTGCTTTCAATTGTCTAAAGTAATTAAAATCTTTGGAAATATGATGAAATCCTTACATTAAAAATTTATTGACGTATGATGAAATATCTTTAAATCACTTAGAATCTCTAAAGTCTATTCGAAACCTCTTTAAATACTTTAAAAGATAAAAATTTCAAATCTTTAAAATACGTCCAAATAACTTGAAATCTCTAGAAAGACATTAAAATTTTCTAAAAATGTTTATACGGAATTTGTTTTAAGTTATTTTTAATTCACCTGATACTGATTTAAATTTTAATTTTTTGTCACCTTTTTTTTTATTTTATTTGTTTATCTTTTTCTACGTTAATAGGTACTGTGTTGACCGTACTTTTTGTTGCTGAAACCGTTGTTGGAAATTTAAATGTTCACTTTAAAATCCTTTTTTATCGAAAACAATCCCAATTTCGTACTTTTTGTCACAAAATTCTTAGGGGAGACTGCTGTTTAATAGAAAAATTTCAATCTAAAAGATATCACAGCTTTTGTCATTACAGTAACCATACAAGGTAAACGTTATATATCTTTCATGATTAAATCAAAATAATACGCTAAATTTCTGTACTGCGCCAGGTTCGTGAGTAATGTAAGATTAAATGGGATCGAAATGTATATTTTAGACAATTTCATAAACTTATTACGGGTGAAAAATTATTATTCTAAATTTAAAAATTATATTTTTCTTTAAAAAAAGGATCTTCTAACAATCACTCCGCTGGGAATCGAACCACAGAACTTTTGATTACCGGTTGGGTACTTTTCCAACTAAGCTATCAGACGGATCGAAAGAGAAATCCTTTTTTAGAAATATACGCTATCTCAAGATAGATGTTGCATTATGATACGAGTAATTTTTAAACGAAATCTGCATTATCAGCAGATTAGTTACCATCGATCAGTACAGATGTCACTCCACAATTTGTGGTTAAGGAAATCATAACTATCAAACAAGTTAACACTTTAAATAACAGAAAATAATTAACATTATTTTTGACAAGATGGAAAATAAATTTAAAAATTTTTAAATTTCGATTGTTAGAAGATATTTTTTTAGAAAAAGACAGCTTAAAAATTTTTTAATTGACTTTTCATCTTCTCAAAAATGGCAATAATTATTTTCTGTTATTTAAAGAGTTAACTCGATCGATAGTTTTGATTTCTATTTCCACAGATTGTGGAGTGACATCTGTGATGATCGATAGTCACTACTCTGCTGATAACACAGATTTCGTTTAGATATTATTTGAAAAACGATTTTAATTCTCTCATATTATATCGCTCTTTAGTTTAGTTTTAAAATAGTAAAAATAATAAACTGTATGTTGATTATAAACAAAGTAGGTTAGAAAGGATGAACTAATATTATTGCTTCAATAAATTTGATTAATATTCAGAATCTCAGTGAGTAAATTAACTGAAATCTTTCGAAATGTGTTTATGAAAATAGACTTAATAATACGTCCCTGATACTTATTTTTTTCTGTGGCTGATATTTAAAAATTTTTTAAATCCAAATTAAAGTAATGATTAAAATTCCAAGAATGTTGTGATAAAACCAAGGTTAAAATTCAAAATTTCACAATCTATTTTCTTTTCAGAAATTCCGGTTTTTTAAGCTGCGGCCAGTTTCACCCATATAAGCTTCATTACAACATTTACAGTTAATTAGATAAATAACAACATCGAAATTTTTAATAGAATCTCTGTCCTTCTTTGTCAACAAATAATTATCTAAAGTATTTTTGTTTTCAAAACAAACGTTGATATTAAATTTTTTAAGTGAATTCCTTAACCATTCAGATAGACCCCGAATATAAGGCGAGGTAAATCTCATGAATGTGTTCTATAATAATGTAGTTTACTATTTCAAGCGGATAATCATTACGTACTAAAGTTGTTTTTAATTAAATAAGATTTGTTAATAAATCACCATTTGGAGTTTTTATAATTGGCAAATTAAGACAGTTTATAGCAGTAATAATCTCGGATTTATATGTGAAATTTATAAAATCTTTAATACTATTAAATGCATTCAAGAAAACTTTAATTATGTCAGTAGGAACAATAGCTAAAATTCCATCGACGTAATGTTTGTACAAAAAAGGTGTGAAATCTAATAATTGTAAAGCTCTTCTTTCAATATCTTGCAAGACCAAATCTGAGACAACTGGAGACAATGGTGAACACATAGAGCAACCCGAAATTTGTTTATAAAATTTGCTTTTAGAGGAGAAAATAGTACTATTAAAAATCCTTCTCGTACCTATCAGAAATTATTTTTTGTTATTTTAGTTAAATTATTGTTCAGATTAGGTCTTTCATTAATGCTATTTAAAGCAAGATCTTTTGCGATGCTATCAAACATGGACACAGCAGCTAGAGAAACTATTGAATGAGTTTTTGAAACAAAAATATTTTTTAAACAATCTGCAAGTTCCGAACTATTTTTGACAACCAAACTAGTATTTATAGAATATTTGAAATATACTTTGATAAATTGTAATTTGGAGAATCAACAGTAAAAACAATTGCTCTCCAACTTAAATTAGGCTTGTGAACTTTATGGAGAGCATAAACTTTTGCTAGGACACTATTTTGAGTTTTTAAACGGTATGAACATTGATCATTAATTAATATTTTATTTTCCCATCGAAAAGCTATGTCGTTACATTTATTTTTTGTTCGGTCAAATTGTATCTTTGGACATTGAATTTAGGTTGCCTTGATTTGTTGTACCATGCGGGATTGTTGTCTTCCATGGACTTCGACCGATCAATGTCAATTGTTTTTCTTGCGAACCATTGTTCGTTTACGTACTGCGATCTTTAATTTTAGGAAAACTTGTGAACGGTCGTCTATCCCTGCAGGGTCGCGTCGTATAGACTTCACTTCTTCGTGAGTGGTTGAATGTGCGAGTTCTCCCTTTTGTGATCCTTCTCATGTGCTGTGCGCTTGACCCACCGACACGGTGACCTAGTTCACATTTCGGGTTATTTTGATCCTTCTCGCTGTATTGTGTCTCGTTATATTTTTGGATTACGGTGGTGTGCTCTCGAGCTGTGCCTCATGAGGTGAATTGTCGAATGTGATCAAGTGTCAAGTGCTACCGTTGTACGATGAATAATCGCGTGAGTGTAGATCACTGTTATGTGGATCGCCACTTTGATAATGCATCATGGTCATGTGGATCCCCGCTTATTTAGGTTAGTACTATGGATGACCGCTTATTGGATTAGTACTGTGGATCACCGCTTATTCGGATTAGTGCTATGGATCACCGCTTGGTTGATGGTTTGTGTGAACTAGTGTGTGGTGAGTTTTGCTTTTTAGTTATAAGTTTAGAATTGTAAAAGCTTTTTCCTCCACTCACTGAGTGGAGGTTTTTAGTTCCAGGATAAATAAACCTAAGTTCTGTTCGTTACCATAATTAATGGTATTTTCTTTGGCCTGCCTCTCTCCTCCAAGTCCGAGCTTCTTTTTATTCAAAATATAATTTAATTACAAAAACATTTTCGATAGTTGTAACCATACACTGTTAGAAAAAAGTCGCAGAGTCACACCGATAAGTGAAAGTTTTTCCCTTTGCAAGAGGAGTGTGTTATTTTACATCTCTATCGGTGCAAAGTTCAATGTCGCACAAGTTAACTGCGCGTGCGCGCGCAAAGC
>JAAAKG020211212.1:0-18722 GCA_010014905.2 Druon quercuslanigerum | reverse complement strand
AATTCGAATCAATGGAAATCATTCGAAACAATGGAAAACGATTCAAAACTGTGTAAAACAGATCAAACGAATTCAAGCAAATTCAAAACAATTAAAAACAATTTAAAATGTTTAAAACGATTATAAACTGTAAAAACAGATAAAACAAATTCAAAGCAATTTGAAACAATAAAAATGATTCAAAGCAATTGGAAAAAATACAAAAAATTCAAAAAGGGTCAAGCAAATTCAAAACAATTAAAAACAATTTAGAACGTTTTAAACGATTAAAAACTGTTAAAAACAGATCAAACAAATTCAAAGCAATTTAAAACAATTAAAATGATTCAAAGCAATTGGAAACAATACCAAAAAATTAAAAAAGGGCCAAAACAATTCAAAACAATTCAAAACAATTGAAAGCTAATCAAAATAATTTAAAACAGGTCAAACAAATTCAAAACAATTCGAATCAATGGAAATCATTCGAAACAATGGAAAACGATTCAAAACTGTGTAAAACAGATCAAACGAATTCAAGGAAATTTGAAACAATTAAACTCATTCAAAGCAATTGGAAACAATACAAAAAAGTTAAAAAAGGGTAAAGCAAATTTAAAACAATAAAAAAAATTGAAAACTAATCAAAAGAATTTAAAACAGATCAAACGAATTCAAAAGAATTCGAAACAATTTTAATCATTCCTAACGATTATAAACTATTCAGAATAGTGTACAATAGATCAAACAATTCAAAGCCATTCGATGACATTCAAAAGAATTAAAAGCTATTAAAAAAAATTTACAACACACCAGAAGAAATCAGAACAATAAAAGTAAATCAAATCATTCGAAACAATTTATAATTATTTAAAGCAATTAAAAGCAGATCAAACGAATTCAAAACAAGTTGCAGGTTTTTCAATTGAAAGGATTAAAACGTGATTTTTTTATATTAAAGACTCAGTAGTTCTTTTTTCCGAAATTGTTTAGTTTTTTATTTAAAGAATTAAAAAAAAATTGAAATAATTTAAACTAATGTAAGAAAATGTCAAAATCTTCAAGAAATTAAGAACTGATCCAAAGTATTAAAAACATCTTTAAAAATATATAAAACTTTATATGAATTTTCTAAATTAATACAATCCAATGTTGAAAAGGATAAATTAAAATCTTCAATAATTAGCACTTTCTAGTTTTAAAGATTCATTAGTTTATTTTTCCGAAATTTTTTAATTTAAGTTCAGAGTTTATATAAAATTCAAAACAATTGAAAACAATTCGAAAAACTTCAAAAAATTAAAAAAGCTCAAAACATTTAAAAATAATATAAAACAATTTAAAAGAAGTTTCGAAAAAACAAAGTATTTACAATAATTAAAAAAAATAATTATCTTTTATTTTATTCCAGTTTTTTTATAAAAATAAAAAAAAATTCTGAAAAATTTAATACAATTCAAAGAATTCAAAATTTAATTTTCAGTTTTTTAATTTTAAGGAGTAAAACATTGTGTTAAGAGTTGAAATCCAAAGTTTGATTTAATAATGAGGAAACACCCCAGGAAATGGATTTTTTAAATTGATACAAGCAATAAAGTAATTTAAACCCATTTTAAAATCTTTAAAGAATTCAGTGTTCTCTTATACAATAAAAAATATTGTTTAACTATATGAAAAAATTACGAATAATTCAGAATCTGGTTTTTGTTTTTCCACTATAGTGACTTTAAAGAATCTGAAAAATTATAATTAATTAAAAAAATTATTAAGAATTTAAAATACTTTAATCAATGCTTAACAATATGAAAGATTAGGAAAACACTTTTTGAAAAGAATGTTTTTAAAAATTTTAAATAATTCAAAGAATTAAAAAGAATTTATAGAATTAAAAATAATTCAAAGGTATACAAATAAATCTCGATTTTCGAATTGAAAAATCCTAGAAAATGAATTTTTGAAATTAATAGAATCCAAATTTGAAGTTCTTAAATCGAAAGCTTGAAAATTTGATTGTTATAATTAAAAGTCACAATTATTGCTTTTCTGAAATTTTTCGATATGAATAAAAACAATTTAAAGAAATAATTATAATGTATTTAAGACAATTCAAAAAATTTTAAAACAATTGAAGAGAAGTTAAAAAAATTCAAAACAATTTAAAGCAATTAAAAATAAATTAAAACAATACAAAGATTCTTAACTTGAAAGCTTGAAAACTTAATTTTTTTAGTTTAAAGCCACAATTTTTCGTTTCCAAAATTTTTCAGGTTTATTTAAAGAAAATCCAAAAAATACAAACTAATTCAAAATAATAAAAAAAATTTTTAACGATACAAAACAATTTAAACCAATCGAAAAGTATTTCAAAGAATTTAAAACAGATTTAAGAGTAAAAAAGAATTCAAAGGAATTAAAAAGATTTTAAAATAATTCAAAATAATTCAATTGAATTGAGATGAGGTTAGGGGTGAAGTGACGTTTTTTAATCAGAACCAGCTTGAAAATTTATTTTTTAACTTGATGCAATCCAAATATAAGGTATGTAAGTTGAAAACTTAAAAACTTGATTTTTTTAGTTTAAAGCCACATTGCTTTTCTGAAAATTTTCAGTTTGAGTTCAAAAAATTCCAGGAGGTTGAAAATAATTTAAAATAATTTTAAAAAATTCAAAAGTTTCAAAATGTATTGAAATTATTTTTAAAAAGTTAAAAGGAATCGAAATGAATTAAAAAGATTTTAAAAGAATCTCAAATAATTTGACAGGATTTGAAATAATTCAAAAGAAGGGAGATTTTCTAATTGGAACCCCCTACAAAATTAATTTTCTTAATAGATGCTATTCGAATTTGAGTTTTTCACCTCATAAGCTTGAAAACCTGATTTTGCCAACTTAACGTTACAGTTTTCGTTTACAAAATATTTTAGTTTTTATTCTACGATTTGTAACTTTTTCAAACAATTCAATACAAATGAAACCAACTTGAAAAACCTGAAATGAATTTTAATCCATTCAATGAGTTAAAAGAAATCATAGGAATTAAAAAGATTTCAAAATAATTCAGTATAATTCAGAACAACTCAGTTAAATTTATATTTTATAATTATAAACCCCTAGAAAATTAATTTTTTAATTGATTTAAATAAAAAATTTTAATTTATGATATAATTTATAATATAAAATATAAAATTTAAAATTTGATTGTTCTATCTTCACGCCACAATTTTCTGTTTCGGAAATTTTTCAGATTGAATATAAAGAATTCCAAGAGGTTAAACAAAGTTTTAAATAGTAGAAAAGAATTTTAAACAATTAAATACAAATTGACCTAATTTAAAATAATTTTAAATAATTTTAAACTATTCGAAAAGATAAAAAGAACTGAAAGGAATCGAAAATATTTCAAAAAAATTAAAAATGATTCAACAGAATTTAGAAGAATTCAAGAGAAGTAGGATTTTATAATTACAAGAACACCTGGAAATTTTATTTCATAAATTGAGGCAATTCAGATTAAATGTTTTTAACTCTAAAGTTTGATACTTTTATTTCTCCAGCTTATAACCACAAATTTTAGTTTTTTCAAAACTTTTCAGTTTGAATTCAAAGCATTTCACGAAGCTTAAAACAATTGATAATCATTAACAAAAATGTAAAGTTATTGATTGATTAAAAAGAATTTAGAGGAATCAAAATATATTCTAAAATAATTCTAAAGAATTATAAAGAATTAAGAAGAATTCAAAAGAATTATAAAGAATTCAATAGAATTCAAAATATTTCAAAAGAATGTTCAAGAATTTAAAAGAATTTAAAAGAATTCAAAAGAATTCTGAAGAATTCAAAAGAATTCTGAAGAATTCAAAAGAATTCTGAAAAATTCAAAAGAATTCAAAAGAATTTTCGAGAATTTAAAAGAATTTTCAAGAATTTATAAGAATTCAAAAGAATTCAACAGAGTTTTCAAGAATTTAAAAGAATTCTAAAGAATTTTCAAGAATTCAAAAGAATTCTAAAAAATTCAAAAGAATTTGTAAGAATTCGAAAAAATGTAAAAGAATTCAAAATAATTCAGAAGAATTCAAAAGAATTCAAAAGAATTTTCGAGAATTTAAAAGAATTTTCAAGAATTTAAAAGAATTCTAAAGAATTTTTAAGAATTCAAAAGAATTTTTAAGTATTTAAAAGAATTTAAAAAAATTCAAAAGAATTCAAAAGAATTCGAAAGAATTTAAAAGAATTCAAAAGAATTCAATAGAATTCAATAGAATTTTCAATGATTCAAAAGAATTATAAAGAATTCAAAAGAATTCTGAAGAATTGAAAAGAATTCAAAATAATTCAAAAGAATTTAAAAGAATTTTCAAGAATTTATAAGAATTCAAAAGAATTCAAAAGAATTCAAAAGAATTCAAAAGAATTCAAAAGAATTCAAAAGAATTTAAAAGAATTCTAAAGAATTCAAAAGAATTCAAAAGAATTCAAAAAAATTTAAAAGAATTTTTAAGAATTCAAAAGAATTTAAAAGAATTCAAAATAATTCAGAAGAATACAAAAGAATTTTCAAGAATTTAAAACAATTCAAAAGAATTGTCAAGAATTCTAAAGAATTTTAAAGAATTCTAAAGAATTTTAAAGAATTCTAAAGAATTTTAAAGATTTCTAAAGAATTCAAAAGAATTTTAAAGAATTAAAAAGAATTCAAAAGAGTTTTAAAGAATTGAAAAGAATTTTTTATCATTTAAAAGAATTCAAAAGAATTTAAAATAATTTTCAAGAATTCAAAACAATTTTCAAGAGTTCAAAAGAATTTTCAAGAATTCAAAAGAATTTTCAAGAATTCAGAAGAATTCAAAAGAATTAAAACAATATCAGAAAAACTTAGGAACGTCAGTGCACCTGAATTCATTATTGATTAACGTCTTGATCTAAATTAAAAGTTGTTTAATAATATGAAATTAAATTAATTATCTGTTATAATTATATATTATTAATAAAAAGAATTGAATATGAGCTAATATTGGACAAGCAATTTATATTCTCATTTATCAAGAATTATTAAAAAAAATGTAATTAATAATCTTATAATTATTTATCAATTAAAATTTTGAACAAGGCGTTGGCTCCTGAATTGATTAATTGATAGGTAAACTGGTATCTGTGCACTCAGCCACACGAATATCATTAATCATAATCATTGCAATTGCGTGTATAAGACAAGAAATTTACATGTGGCATGTCTCAACTTTTCTCGTCAAACCATTGGAAAACAATTTTTTATTTATTTACTGGGTCATTTTACTTAAGTAATGTGCAATTTCATGAGAAATTTAAGTTTCATAAATATTGGAATGGAAATAGTTGAAACGAATTTCTAATTTGAATACTGCAGGCGACTTTAAATTAATTAATATAAAAATATATATATAAATAAATAATATTATAAATATAAATCTTCCTAAAAAGTTAAATGAAATCTTTTTTAATTTTCAATAGTCTAAAAAATATTAATAAAAAAATAAAATAAAAATGAGTAAAGTTATGTGGGTGAGGCAACCATCTCTAAAAATAAGTAGCATTGGTCGCGCACTTTCAGGAATAAGTGAAAAGAATTTTTTTAGGATGATAAGTACATCAAAATTTTGTTTATTTTAAAAAACAATTGTTAATATTTTATGGACGCAATAGAAATGTATTATAGATATTCAACCGGAACAACTGTGATCAAATTTGCGCTTAAATTCTTTGGAATTCCCATTACTTTAAAATGGATTCCAAAGAATTTAAAGTTAATTGCAATGTTTTAAAAAATTTATCTCTGGGAAGAATAAGCCGAAATTAAAAATTAAAATGTTGAAAAATATTCAGGAAAAGAAATATATGTCTAAAGCACAAAATATGCTAAACGGGATAATTGAAATATGTAAAATATATGCCAGAAGAGAAAAATAAATTTGGTCAAAAATATCGAAAAAGAAAATCAAAATCCGAAAAGTACTTTTCAAATTTATTTAACAGTAACATGTGTGACCGGCACATGTGTGACCGGAACATGTGTGACCGAAGTCACGCTTTATATATTTGAAATAAAAATTAATTTATGATGAATTCAAAAGTATTTGAGGGTAATTTCATTTAATTTAAAAACTTATCTCTCAAATTATGCCGAAATAGAAAATTCAAATATAGAAAAATATTCTGGAAGAGAAATATATGTCTAAATCACAAAATATGCAAGACGAGATAATTAAAATCTATTAAAAATATGCCAGAAGAGAAAAATAAAATTGGTCAAAAATATCGAAAAGGAAAATTAAAATGTGAATTTTATTTTTTTAAGATATTTAAGTAGAACAAGTGTTTTCAAATTTGCGGTTAACAACTTTTTATTTCCAATGCATTACTAATGAATTCCGAAGAACTTGAGGTTAATTTTAACGAGTTTGAAAAATATCAAAAATATCGAAAAAATATTCCGCAATGGAAAATTAATATTTGTAAAATATTCTGGAAGAGAAAAAAGTGCCTAAAGCATAAAATATACCAGAAAAGAATATTTAAATCTGTCTAAAATATGCCCGAAGAGAAAAAGATGTCGAAAGAGAAAATTAAAATCCCAAAAGTACTTTTTATATTTATTTACCCGTAACATGTGTGACCGGAACATGTGTGACCGAAGTCACGATTCAAATATTTGAAATCTAAATTAATTTATGATCAATTCAAAAGAATTTGAGGGTAATTTCATCTAATTTAAAAACTTATCTCTCGCTAATTAGGACGAAATAGAAAATTCAAATTTATAATAATATTCCAGAAGAGAAATATATGTCTAAAGCACAAAATATATCAGCAGAAAAAATTATAAGAAATTAAAATCCGACCAAATATTTCGGAAGAGAAAAATATGTCGTATGTAAAAAATATGCCAGAAGAGAAAAATAAAATTGTTTAAAAATATCGAATAAGAATATTAAAATTTAAATTTTTTTTAAAGATATTTAAGTAGAAAAAGTGTGACCAAGTTTTTGATTGAATTCTTTTGAATTTTAATAAATTACAAATGAATTCCAAAGTACTTGAGGTTAATTGTAACACGTTTTAAAACTATTCTTTAAAAAAATATGCAGTAATAGAAAATTAAAATTGGCAAAATGTTCCGGAAAAGAAAAAAATGTCTAAAGCACAAAATATACCGGAAGAGAAAATTTAACTCTTTCCACAATACGCCCGAAGAGAATAAGATGTTGAAAGCGAAAATTACAATCCCAAAAGTACTTTTTAAATTTGTTTAACCGTAACATGTGTGACCGGAGTCCCGCTTTAAATATTAAAAAATTAAATTAATTTATGATGAATTAAAAAGAATTTGAAGTTAATTTCATCTAATTTAAAAACTTATCTCTCGCAAATTATGTCGAAATAGAACATTCAAATTTATAAAAATATTCTGGAAGAGAAATATATGTCTAAATCACAAAATATGCCAGATGAGATAGTTGAAATCTATTAAATATATGCCGGAAGAGAAAAATATGTTAGAAGAGAAAAATAAAATTGGTCAATAATATCGAAAAGGAAAATTAAAATATGAAATTTATTTTTTAAAGATATTTAAGTAGAACAAGTGTTTTCTAATTTGCGATTGAAAACTTTTGAATTTCAATGCAATACTAATGAATTCCAAAGAACTTGAGGTTAATTGTAACAAGTTTGAAAAATACGTAAAATATCGAAAAAATATGCCGCAATAGAAAATTAATATTTTCAAAATATTCCGGAAAATAAAAACATGTCTAAAGCACAAAAAATACCGGAAGAGAAAACTTAAATCTTTCTAAAATATGCCCGAAGAGAAAAAGGTGTTGAAAGACAAAATTAAAGTCCCAAAAGTACTTTTTAAATTTATTTAACCGTAACATGTGTGACCGGAACATGTGTGACCGAAGTCACGCTTTAAATATTTGAAATATAAATTAATTTACGATCAATTCAAAAGAATTTGAGGTTAATTTCATCTAATCTAAAAACTTATCTCTCGCAAATTATGCCGAAATAGAACATTCAAATTTATAAAAATATTCCAGAAGAGAAATTTATGTCTAAAGGACAAAATATACCAGCAGAAAAAAATTATAGGTAGTTAAAATCCAGTCAAATCTTCCGGAAGAGAAAAATATCTCGTATGTAAAACATATGCCAGAAGAGAAAAATAAAATTGCTCAAAAAAATAGAATAAGAATATTAAAATTTGAATTTTTTTTAAAGATATTTAAGTAGAAAAAGTGTGACCAAATTTTCGCTTGAATTCTTTTGAATTCTAATGTATTACAAATGAATTCCAAAGTACTTGAGGTTAATTGTAACATGTTTTAAAATTAATCTTCGAAAAAATATTCCTGAAAAAAACATGTCTAAAGCACAAAATATACCAGAAGGGAAAATTTAAATCTGTCTATAATATGCCCGAAGAGAAGAAGATGTTAAAAGAGAAAATTATATTTAAAAAAGTATTTTTTATAGACATTTATTCTGAACATGTGTGACCGAACTCATGCTTTCAATATTTAAAATTGAAATTATTTATGATGAATTCAAAGGAATTTTTGGGTGATTTCATCCAATTTGGAAATTTATCTCTCGAAAATTATGTCGAAATAGTACATACAAATTTAGAAAAATATTCCAGAAGAGAAATAGATGTCTAAAGCACAAAATATGCCAGAAGAAAAAAATTATAAGAAATTAAAATCCGGCTAAATATTCCTGAAGAGAAAAATATGTCGGATGTAAAAATATGCCAGAAGAAAAAAATTATAAGAAATTAAAATCCGGCTAAATATTCCTCAAGAGAAAAATATGTCGGATGTAAAAATATGCCAGAAGTAAAACATAAAATTGGTCAAAAATATCAAAAAAGAAAATTAAAATGTGAAATTTATTTTTTTAAGATATTTAAGTAGAACAAGTGTGACCAAATTTCGCTTGAATTCTTTTGTATTCCAATGAATTAAAAATGAATCTTAAAGAATTTGAGGTAATTTTAACAAGGTTGAAAATTTATCTTTGGAAAAATATGATGAAATATAATATTTAAATTTGGCAAAAAATTTAGAAACAGAAAAATAATCCAGGAGAAAAAAAATATGCTACAAGACGAAATTAAATTACATTAAAAATTTAAATACAATATGCCTCAATATGTCAACAATATGTCTACAATATGCCTGAAGAGAAAAAGATGTTGAAAGAGAAAATCAAATTCAAAAAAGTATTTTTTAAATATAAAAAATAATAAAAAACCTGCAAATGTGTGACCGAAGTCATGCTTTAAATATTTGAAATTTAAATTAATTTATAATGAATTCAAAAGAATTTGAGGTTAAATTTATCTAATTACTAAATACTAAAAAATGTCTAAAGCAGAAAATATGCCAGCAGAAAAAATTATAGCATATTAAAATCCGGCAAAATATTCCGGAAAAGAAAAAAATGTTTAAAGTAAAAAATATGCATGAAGAGAAAAATGAAATTGTTCCAAAAACACCGAAAAATAAAATTTGAAAAATATATTTAACTAGAAAGAGTGTGACCGAAGTCGTGCATTCATTCTTTGAAATTTTGATTGAATTAAAATGAATTCCAAAGAATTTAAGGTCAATTCTAACAAGTTTGAACATTAAATTACAGCAAAATATGCTGAAATAGAACATGAAAATTTGCAAAATATTCTACAAATTTGCACAAAATATGCCAGAAAAGAATATTGGAAGCTTTGTGAAATACACCGGAAGAGAAAAAGATATAGAAAGAGAAAATTCAAAAATGTAAAAAATTTAATAAAAGATAAAAATGCCAGAATAAGAAACTAGAATCCGGCGTTATATGCTGGAAGAGAAAAATATGTTTAAAGGAAAAAATATGCCAGAATAAAAAAATAAAATTGGTCAAAAATGTCGAAAAGGAAAATTAAAATGTAAAATTTATTTTTTTAAGATATTTAAGTAGAACAAGTGTGACCAAATTTGCGCTTCAATTCTTTTAAATTCCAATAAATTGGAGATGAGTTCCAGAGAACTTGAGTTTAATTGTAACAAGTTTAAAAAATATAAAAAATGTCGGAAAAATATGGTTTAATAGAAAATTTAAATTTGCAAAATATTCCGGGAGAGAAAAACATGTCTAAAGCACAAAATATACCAGAAGAGAAAATTTAAATCTGTCTACAATAAGCCCGAAGAGAGAAAGATCTTGAAAGAGAAAATGAAAATCCGAAAAGTATACATTTTAAATTTATTTAATCGGAACATGTGTGACCGAAGTCACACTTTATATATTTTTAATTAAATTAATTTATGATGAATTCGAAAGAAATTGAGGTTAATTTATTCTAACTTGAAAATTTATCTCTGGAAAATTATGCCGAAATAGAACATTCAAATTTAGAAAAATATTCCGGAAGAGAAATATATGTCTAAAGCACAAAATATGCCAGCAGAAAAAAATTGCAAGAAATTAAAATCCGGCGAAATATTCCGGAAGAGAGAAATAGATCGAAATTAAAAAAAATGCCAGAAGAGAAAAACAAAATTTTTCAAAAATCAACATAAAAGAAAATTTAAATCTTAAATTTATTTTTTTAAGATTAATTCTAAAAAGTTTTAAAATTCACCTTTGGCCAAATATGCTGAAATAGAAAATTCAAATGTGCAGAATATTTCGGGAAAGAAAAATGTATCTAAAGCACAAAGTATGCCAGAAGAGAAAATTAAAATCTGTATAAAATATTCCGGAAGAGAAAAATATGTTGAAAGAGAAAATGAAAATCCAAAAAGTATACTTTTTCAATTTATTTAACCGGAACATGTGTGACCAAAGTCACGCTTTAAATATTTAAAAATTAAATTAATTTATGATGAATTTAGAAGAATTTGAAGTTAATTTCATCTAAATTGAAAATTTATCTATGGAAAATGATGCCGAAATAGAAAGTTCAAATATAGAAAAATATTCCGGAAGAGAAATATATGTCTAAACCACAAAATATGCCAGCAGAAAAAATTGGAATCTATATTAAATATGCCGGAAGAGAAAAAGAAATAGAAATAACAAATTCAAAAATGTCAAAAATTTAATGGAAGAGAAAAATGCCAGCATAAGAAATAAAAATCCGGCCTAATATGCTGGAAGAGAAAAATATGCTTGAAGGAAAAAATATGCCGGAAGAGAAAAATGGAGTTGTTCAAAAAATACCAAAAAAGAAAATTAAAATGTGAATTATTATCAATATTTAACTAGAACAAGTGTTACATATTTCGCGCTTGCATTTTTTGGGATTCCAATTAATTTAAAATGAATCTCAAAGAATTTACAGTTAATTGCAATATTCTTGAAAATTTATTTCTGGGAAAAATTACCTAAATAAAAAATTAAATTTATGAATAATCTTCAAGAACACAAGAATATTGAAATCTGTTGAAAAAATGTCGAAAGAGAAAATTAAAATCCGAAAAGTGCTTTTTATATTTATTTAACCGGAACATGTGTGACCGAGGTCACACTTTAAACATTTAAAATTAAAATTAATTTACAATGAATTCTGAAGAATTTGAGGTTAATTTCATATAATTTGAAAATTCATCTCTAGAAAATTATGCAAAAATAGAAAATTATAGTTAAAAAAATTTTCAGGAAAAAAAATCTAAGAAAAATAAAAAATTTTAGAAGAAAAAAATTTTAATCTGTCGTAAATATACTGGAAGAGAAAAACATGCTGAAACAAAAATTTAAATCAGGCCCATTATGCCAGAAGAGAAAAATTGTCGAAGAAACAAAATACCAGAAGATAGCAGCAATAAAAAAAATGTATTGGGTTAAATAATAACTTTGAAAGAAAAGTTAAATTAGAAAGGAAGGTCGTCAACTTTTCATTGTATTTAATTTTTCATATCTCGATTTAGATCACATCTAATTTCTCATCTGGGTTGAATTAATCGACCTTTAATTAAAAGGACAAAAGAGCTGCACTTTCGTCCTGTCTACTAACATTAACGATAGTTCTCTAATAAAAAAAATATTTTTTAAAATATGCAAACATCTATGGAAAAATAGAATCTCTGAAATTAATAAACAAATTAGTGAATAAAATTTATAACCTAATTATTTACGATATATAAATACTGGGTATTATTATTTTTGAGAAAAAATGAAGGTAAAAAAATGTAGATTACGTTTTTTTTTTTAGAAAAATTTGCATTTGATAATTTGCAGTTAGAGAACAAATTTGTATTATTTAAACAATTTCAATAAATCAATGCATTATGTTGCCTTTTTCAATACCCAAATTTCGTTTTTTTCATTGGTATAAACTACGAATATCTTTCTTTGGTTTGTTATAAATTTCCTAATGTCGCATTTGTTATTGAAATTGTTTAAACAACAAATAAATATTTCCTAACTTTAAAGTATTATAGAAAAGGCTTTGACAAAATAAAAGCAGTTTATGCTGCTGAGCAAAAGAAACTTTTCCACTTGAAAATAGCAAGATAATATAGTTGTTATTTAATTTGTTTAAATAATACACAATTAATGTTTAACTGCAAAGTAATCGAAAAAAGCACATCAATGTTATAGATCCAGTTGATTCACACGAAAAAAAATTAATATAGCTATTTTAAAATGATTTATAATAATTTATGATATAATTAATAATTTATTAATAATTAAAAATTAATAGTTTGTTAGTTTAATTTAAAGAATTCTAAAGAAATTATGAAAAAATATTTAGGAAAATTCGAAAAAATTAAGAGACTTCAACGCAATGTAGAATAATTTAAATAAATTAAAAATACTTAAACGTTGAATTTAAATCTGAAATGGATTTTTACAATTCAAAATGGCAGAACCAACATGGCGCCAAACCAAATGGGGGACGGAAATTATTGAAAATGTTCGGACTTTAATGAAATTGTTGATTCTTAGATTTTCTGAAATTAGGAAAATTATTTTCAGGTAGTTCCTCAGTGAAAATTTTTTTGGACTCCCTGAATTCAAATCTCACTTTTGCTTTTCAAAATTCATAATGGCGTATCCAATATGGTGGACATAAATTTAAAAAAAATATTTGACCCCGAATATAGATAGTGATACTTAGGTTTTTGGGGTCGCTCATTTAAAATCGCATAATGGTTTTTCAAAATTCAAAATGGCGTCCCCAAAATAATGGACATAAATTTTGAAAAATATTTGACCCTGTATATATTTAGTGATACTCAGGTTCTTGGGGTGTAATTTAAAATCGGATAATGGGTTTTCAAAATTCAAAATGGCGTCCCCAATATAGAGGACATGAATTAAAAAAAATATTCGACCCTGAATATAATTAGTGATTTAAAATCGCATAATGGTTTTTCAAAAGTGGAAATGGTGTCCCCAAACTAGCGGATATAAGTTTAAAAAATATTTGACCCCGAATATAATTAGTGATTTAAAATCGGATAATGGTTTTTCAAAATTCAAAATGGCGTCCCCAAAATAACGGACATAAATTTTGAAAAATATTTGACCCCGTATATAATTAGTGATACTTACGTTTTTGGGGTGTGATTTAAAATCGGATAATGGGTTTTCAAAATTCAAAATGGCGTCCCCAATATAGAGGACATAAATTTAAAAAAATATTTGACCCCGAATATAGTTAGTGATACTTAGGTTTTTGGGGTGTGATTTAAAATCGGATAATGGGTTTTCAAAATTCAAAATGGCGTATCCAATATGGCGGACATAAATTTTGAAAAATATTTGACCCTGAATATAATTAGTGATACTTCGATTTTTGGGGTCTGATTTAAAATCGGATAATGGTTTTTCAAAATTCAAAATGGCGTATACAATATGGTAATTTTATTATTTATTTTAAATTTTATTTTTGATCAAATAGGTGATACTTAGATTGTTTGGGTCGCTTGATCAAAATTTTAGTTTCGGATTTTTAAAACTCGAAATGGCGGTTTTTTTCTGGGGTCGCGGAATTGAAAGCAGGCGTTAGATTTTCAGATATAAAATTCCGGATCCAGCAAAGCTGATTTACATGATCAAAAATGCTTAGGATTTTATAGAACTATCCATTCTTAGGGCTTTGAAGTTTTTTTAAATTAAAAATATAATACATCGAATGTGACATAACAAATCATGTCCTCCATATTGAATTTTCAGAATCCATAATATTTTATTTCCAAGATTCCAAAAACGTAAATATGAATAATTTGATCAAGTTCTGAACATGTTTGATAATTATGGCCCGCCATATTGGATTTGCAATTCTGAGTCTTTTAATTCAAGCATCATATTTCGATTCAGCGTCCCCCAAAATCGAAGTATCACCAATTTGATAAATAACCGAACATTTTATATTTTTCATTTCTGCCATTTTGGATTCTTCATTTAAAATGTATAAGTCCTACACCAGATTTCGATTCAGCGACCCCCAAAATCTACACTAGACCAATTTTATTAATGTCTGAACATTTTTAATAGTTCATGTTCGCCATATTGGATCTCCTATTTTGAATTTTTAAAATCTAATAGAAAATGAAAAATCAGCGACCCCAGAAACCTATTTAATACCAAATTTATTCCGATCCAGGCATTTTTAATATTGTATGTCTGCCATATTGGATCCAAGATTTTAAATGCTTAAAGTCAAGCATTTAGCGCGATTCAGTGACCCCAACATTCTAATAATCAATAATTTTATCAATATTCAAACATTTTGAATTTTTCATGTCGCCATATTGGATCCGCTATTTGGAATTAAAAAAATAGAATATCAGATTTAAAATAGACTCGCGGAACCTTTAAAATGCCAATTTTATCCAGATCCAAACATTTTTTAAATTGCATATCTGCCATATTGTATCCACCATTTTGAATTTTAAAATTCCAATATCATACCTAAAATCAGAGAGCCCAAAACTCTCACACTAAATTTATCGAGATCCTAATATTCTTGCTAGTTTATGCCTGACTTATTGGTTCCGCCATTTTGAATTTTAAAAATACGAAATCAGATTTAAAATCAGTGACCAAAAAAACCTGTATACTAAAAATTTTGTCTAGAAGCACATATTTGTAATCTTTTATGTCCGCTATATTGAATCCGCTATTTTGAATTTTGAAATTCCAACATCACATTTGAAAGCCATATTGGATCAGCCAATTTGAATGTAAAGAATCAAATGCAAGATTTTGATTAAGTGACTCCCAAAATCTGAGTATCAAACAATTTCATTGAAGTCCCAAAATTTTCAATAATTTCCGTTCGCCTTTTGGGTCCGATATTTTGGATTTTCAAAATTCAAAATGGTCGATCCACTATGACAAACTAGAATAATGAAACATGTTTGGATATTTATAAAATTCGTTTATTCCGAAATTTCGGGTTGTTGCTTTCAAATAAAATATTGGACTTTCAACCTTCAAAACGTCGGATCCAATATGGCGGACATAAAATCTTAAAAATATGTGGTTCCCGATGAAATAGGTTGCATGCAGTGACTTGTGGTCACTGATTTCAAATATGATGCTGTACTTAAAAAATTCAAAATAGTGGATCCAATATGGCGTTCATAAATTAATAAAAATGTTCGGATACAGAAAAAAATTAATGAAACATAGATTTTTGTCCTTGAATCGAAATCTGATGTCTTATTTTAAGAAATCTAAATTGTGGATCCAATATGGCGGACATAAAAATTTTAAATGTTAGGATCTGCATAAAATTTTTGGTACACAGGTTTCTGGTTACCCTTATTTCAAATCTGATATTGGATTTTTTTGTATTTAAAATAGCAAATCCAACATGGCTGATATGAAAAATTTTATTGTTCGGATGTTATTAGAATTGGTGATCCTTAGGTTTTTGGAATCGCTAAATCAATATGCTTGATTGATGTTGATTGATACTTGATTTTAAAATTAAATAAGTGGATCCAATATGGCGAAACAAAATTATCAAAAATGTTCAGATCTTGATAAAATTGATGATATCTAAATTTTGGAGGTAGCTGAGTCGAAATCTGGTATTGGATTTTGGAAACTCGAATTGGTGAATACAATATGGTGAAAATGAAAAAGTAAAAATGTTCGCATATTTTTAAGATTCGTGTTACAAAGAATGTTGTGGTCGCTGAATCAAAATCTCATCCTTGATTTTAATAATTCGAAATCATAGATCCAATATGGTGGTTTTGAAATATTACATAGTTTTCGAACAAGATAAAGTTTGTGGTTAAGAACCTGCTGGGGTCACTGATTTTATAGTTTCTAATGGATTTAAAAAATTCAAAATGGCGGATACAATGTAAAAAACATGATTTATTAACAATGTTTAAAACTTGATAAAATTGGTCTTACGTAGATTTTGGGGGCCTCTGAATTGAAATCTTTTGTTGGAATTTTAAAATTCAGATTGAGAATCCAAAATGGCGGGCATGAAAAATGAAAAATGTTCGGATATTTATCAAATTTGTGATTCTTAGGTTATTGGGGTCACTGAATCGAAATATGATGCTTGAATTAAAAAAATGAGAATCGCAAATCCAATATGGCGGACCATAATTATCAAAAATGTTTAGAACTTGATCGGATTGTTCTCATATACGTTTTTGGATCCGAAATTTTAATTTTGAAAATCTAACGACTGATTTCAATTCAGCGAGCCCAGAATTAAAAGTACCGCCATTTTGAATTTTGAAACTCCAAGATTCATTCGGAAATTTTTTTAAAAATTGAAATAAAATTAATTTTAGTATAGAATGATTTTAAAATGATTTTTATGTTTTTTACTTTTTAATTAATTATTATTCGGTTCTGCTAAAATATAAATTTTCTATAATTAGTTAAAAGCTTATAAATAATTAAATTTAAACAAAGACAAGTTCAAAATTAAAAATATATAAAGTGAACATTATTTGAATTTTTCAATAAAAATAATTTTTTACAGCTTTAAATTGTTTGAAATTTGTTTGAATTAAAATTGTTTAAATTTTTTTGAGATGGTTGAATACTTATTACATAATCCTATTGAAACTTAAATTTTTTTGTATTATTTTAAAATGAATAAAAATGTTCAGAATTTAACGTTCAAACTAAAAAATATATATAAAAAATTAAAAATAATTTAATTTCTTTAATGAAAATAATTGCTTGAGACTTCTTATGTTGTGAACATTCAATTAATTTTTAGCAATTTAATTATGACCATAATCTTTAATTATATAAATACTCATTTAATTAGGTTATAAATTAAGTAAAATAAATTGATTATTTACTTTCAGTTTATGTAAGTCAATATTAGCTATTAATTTTAAAATAAAAGTTAACTTTTTCATTAGAATATCTTTATTAAATTTATATAATTTTCCCTAATGCTTATGAAATGAAATGAGTGTCTAAATTTATTTTTCAAAATTATGAGTAAATAAGTCCAATTTTTTAAAAATTATTTTTAAAGGTTAAAAATTAATTAAACATATAGAAATGCTTGTAATTAGTTAAAAATGTTATTAATAAATCAAACTTTAATAAATGAATGTTGAAATTTGAAAAAAGACATTCAGTAAATATTGTTTAAATATTTCAGTGAAAATTATAGTTTAAAGCTTCTCACATTGTGAAATAATTAATTTATAATCAGCTAATTAATTTTTTATAAATATTTAATTACATAGAGATTAAAATTTAGTTTCTTAAAATAAGGTGACATAAATTGATTATTTATTCTAAGATTATGTAAATAAATATTGAATACAATTTGCATAATTATTGTTTATTTATATTAAAATATGCCTATATTAATTACATAATTGTTCAAATGATTCTGATGCTGTAAAATGATTTTTAGCATTCAATTTTTGTAATTTGTACCTTAATGTTAGAAATGAAAGTGAAAATTGAAAAAAAAGTTAAAATAAAAATTATTTCATTACCTGAATAAAAATGAAAGATTAATGCTTTTTACGTTATGAATGCATTAATTAATTATTAGCTGATTTTTTTTTGATATTAAATTATATAAAGATTTTACTGTAATTATTTTTTATTTAGTAACATAAATTTATTATTTACTTCAAATTCGCAGGAAACCCTAGTAATACATTTTATCTATAAATTGGATGAAAAGGCTGCAGCACTTTTATCATATGAAATATAAAATTTATCTGAAGAAAGAAAAAATTTACCTGACAAAAATATTTATTTTACATATGTGGTATGTTTTAAACGGATGAATTTAGGTTCAACGAAAAAGTTTTTTCCATAAATTTGAAAATCCTATCGGTTTTCATTTTTTACATCACCCCACTTTATTTAAATGATTTTAACCAAAATTTTTAACCGAAATTTTTTCGGTAAAGGTAGAAGCAGCCGATTGACATATCAAGTATGTCAGATACATTTTAATTTTTGTTAGATAAATATTTTCATTCGTTAGATAAATTTTATCCTTTGTCTGATAAATGTGCTCCAGCGTTTGTGTCCAAATTATAGATAAAATTGTTCCCGGGCTTTACTGTTGAAAATTGTTCAATTTTAAATAAAAGAAGTAAAAAAATAAAAATGATCAGCATTGAATTTTTTATTTGTACCTTAATTGAGGCACCGGATTGCAAAACTGCCTCTACGCTCGGCCCGTCTCAGTCCAGTAGGCGCAGGAGAGGGGATGCTCACTAAACGCGTTGATCGAGGG